>LPNX011082292.1:317551-330129 GCA_001517045.1 Pseudotsuga menziesii | reverse complement strand
ATATGTACATCTTTAAGCTTTCAAAAACTTATAATAAAAGTTTATTCCAAGTTTTGATTTATAATCTAACTCTCATTTTTTAGTCCTTTGTCAAATATTTTAATAAGGAGATTCCTGTAGCAGCTCTGTTTTTCCTGTTTTTGTCATTGTCGTTGGGAGAAGATTACGAGGAGATGGAAATGACTTCGGAAACAACAAAAGAGGTTTGTGTCCAAAACAGACTCATTCACAAAAACCTCTCTCAGTTTTGCAACATCTATTATCATTTGAGAGATTCGAATTCATCTTTGTGGCCTATTTTCAGGGTTTGAATTATTTAATAATTTCCTGTTTTAGTCACAAATTTTCAGCACATATTCTGATCAATTGAAGAGGTATTTTAAAAAACCAAGAGAGGTTTTTGTTCATAACATATTCATTTAAAACAACCTCTCTCATTTGTTACACAGGTGTCCCATATTGAGCGATATGAGGGGTTATTTGAGACCCAAATTTCCATAAATTCACCAAATTTCCCCAAATCTGATTTGCTATTTTTGGGTTAATTGTCTTTAAAGATTTTGAGTTATCATGTAACTAATTGATGTCACTGTTTCAAATTTTGACCTAGAATGTAGTTATGGAACTACTTTACTTTTGTAATGATAAAATGAAGACAAACATACAGTTTTGGGGTGGGATTTTTCACTCAAGGAGAGGCTTTTGGAGCTTTGATTTCTCAAGCTAGCACCTATAAATCTTATGTAAGTGGATGTATGTTATTGATTATATATAAACTAATAAGCCCTTTTACCTGTCATGCTTTTTCATTTTTTATCTAGTTGATTGCTCAGTCTACAATTTCATTTCTTGTTTAAAGGTTTATTCATGTAAATGCCTGTAGCCTGTGGGTGGAATTAGTATTTCATGTGTAATGTTTATGGCTTATTGGGATGTGTTTGATCCCCAGTTTATCCAACTTGCATGATTCAGTTATGTATTAGCTTGTGGATGTTTATTTCCTCCTTGCTGATGAAGTTTTTAAAACCAAAACCCTAAAAACATGTTTTACTTAATTTTATTTATTGAGATTGTGTTGGCTTGTTCTTTAGTAATCTAAGAACAATTTTTGGCACTAGCAGAGTGTATGGGAATTGAACCCAAAACCTCCAAGACCACCCAAACCTCCACCTAGTTCATCTAGCCAAATTTCTCATGCATATTCCTTAACAATGATATGGTAAAGGTAGTATATGAAGTTGAGTAAAAATTATTTGTAAAAATCCAAAGTTCCTGCACATATTCCTTAACAATGATAAGGTCAAGGTAGTATATGAAGTTGAGTTAGAATTATTTTTAAAAGGGGGGGGTCGAGGATTAATCCCTCGACCCATAAGCCAACACCGAGGCTGTGTGGAACTAATGTAATGCAGACAAGTCAACGAAATATACGCTAACCCAACACCGAGGTTGTGTGGAACCAATGTAATGGAGAGAAGTCAACGAAATATACGCTAACCACCTGCCAGTTCAATCAATGGGCCCAACTATAATGTGTAACCTTATCCATATCTATGTCAACATGGAATACAATGCATCATTCAACGCACCAAAGGGAGGAGAGGCCCACGAGTTTGACAACAGGACCTCTCCCCAAATAACTCAGCGTGTTACCACTGGGGCACCACCCAACTGTTGCAATGTATGCGACGCGTAATTCTTTTAAGTTGCAAGCACCCATTCATTATTAAAACCATGAAGACAAGCCACAGTAGGAGAGGACGTTCGAGGGTTTTACAATGGGCGGGTTGCACAGAAATTGAGACAGGTACAAACATAGATCCCAAGGCATTGAGGCTATTAATGGGAATTGATCCTAATGTGTAAAACGTACAGTTTTTACTTTTGTCTTATTTGCAGGCAGTTTGTCTCGTTTTACATGTTAGATGAGGTCTCAGGAACATTAAGACAACTTTATACTCATTTTTCACAAAATTTCGCAATGAGTTCAATTGTGTTGTTTATTTTTGTTTCTGACTGATAGAAAATAGAAGTGTTTCAGAACACTCATTTTGTAATCTTTTGAAGACTTAATAGATCGACCTTCCCAATGGAAGTGGCCCGGAGACGTAACCCATGAGGGGTGAACTTTGTTATCAGTTGTTGTCTTCAATTTTTGGTTTTCACATGCAAATTTATGATAAAAAGATCTTGAAATTTCAGATCAATATTGGTGTCAGAGCTATATCATCCATTGCATTGTGAGTTTATGTTAACAAGATACAGGCTATAGCGTGGTGAAGGAAAACTTGAAGAGTTTTATCCAGAGACACTACAACAAAAACCTATGATTAGTGTCTCTTTTAGCTTCCTTTTTAGCATCCACTATCACTTTTAGTGTATTTTTCATCATTTTTTGGAAAAAGTGGATGCTTTTCCACGGGATGGCGCTTTTAATGGCGTTATTTGCGTCCCCTTTTAAAAGCTGGCACTATTTTGGACGCCAATTAGCATCCCAATTAACGTCCCATATAGCATCCCAATTAGCGTTCTTTTTAAAAAGTTGGCATTATTTTGGATGCTAATTAACATCCCAATTAACGTCCCAATTAGCCTCCCAATTAGCATCCCAATCAACATCCCAATCAACATCCGAATTAGCATCCAAAAAAGCATCCCATATAACGCCTAGAATAGCCTCCAAAAAAACGTTATGAATAGCATAGCACCATATATTAATCCAGGGTTAGCGACATGAATTGTGCCATGAATTTTGACAGGAAAAATATCCAACATAGCGCCAAGTATAGAGCCAGGAATTGCACTTAGAAAATTTCCAACATAGCGTCAGGTATAAAGCCAGGTGTAACCCCTGGAATAGTGCCAGAAATGTTGAAAGGAACCGCGCTAGGAATTGCACTAGGTTTAGAGCTAGGAACTGTGTTTGGAAAATGTCCGACATAACGTCAGATATATCAATGTTAATGTCAATGATCATGATTCATGTGATAGTACTTTTGGATCTTGATTTATCATAGCAGCACCTAAATGATCGTAATCCTGGCACTTTTGGATCTTGATTAATCCTAATGAGGGGTAAATTACCTTAATGTCACATAAATTGCTCTATTGGCATTTGAGTGTCCCCAACAACATTTGATAGACCCTAATTGCATCTAATTGGCCCTAACAACACGATGATGATGCATTACAACAATTATGATGGAGCATATGGATATGATTTGATAAGTATAAGATTATAACATTCATTCTTGTGAGGTAGTATGGATCCTTTCTCATTAATATCACAATTAAATTGATGATGACATTAATGATGACTACGACGAAGACAATGATGTTGATTTATTGTATGATGATGATGACAATGTGGATGCCAAGGATGATTATGCATGTGGTAGCACTTTTGGATCCTAATTGATTCTACTGGAACCTAAATCTCTGTAACAACATCTAAATGACCCTATTATCATCGAAATGACTGTAACGACATATAAATGACCTTAACAATTACATGAAATGAATCCTAATGGTGATGAGTGATTAAGAACACTAATGGAATATGAGTGACCATAATGACAATGATGAAGATGATTTTGTTGATGATGTACTTAATGTTAACGATGATGATGATAATGAGGATGATGTTGGTGTACCATATGGCATTGATGATGATGATGATGATGACAACGTCGATGTCCATGATGACGATGCATGTTACAATACTTTTGTATACTGCGAGACTTGAGATATTGGAGTTAATAATAAGTAATGGAGGTTGTGAATTGTTGACCATACAAATATTGTTAGCCATTGGGTTTTACATTGACTAATATGGCCATTGGGTTTAGTAGTTCCCCCACCCCCACCCCCTACACCTCTCTTGCAGAAAGTTGGTAGTATTGCAATAGCACCTATCATGGTGCTACCAAAATGTCACCCTACAAGGTTGTTTTGGACAACCCCCCCATCCATGCCCTCATTTTTACCAAGAAAATCCAAGGCACAAGAAGTGGATATCAATCTTAACAAAAAACCTAAATTTATTTGTACCCTTAAGGACATTTTGGTCTTGGTTTAAAATGGAATGAAGCAACAAGCATTTCAATAATGCTAATAGTGTTACTTTGAAGAAGTCGATCAATTTTTTTGACATCTTTTTCCTTATAAACAGAAATGATATAGTTAAAGCTTCCCCTATTCAAACTCTGTCCATTTCTAATTTTTCGAGCAAGCCATTGACCTACAGGGAGAAATGCTAGAGTTAAAGCTTCCCATTCTATACTAGTTTTATTCTATATTTGATCTAATATCCAAATTAAAGGGGTGTATGTACTTTGATTTAATTACATCTTCCTATAAACATAGGCAATGTATGACACTGTAAAGGCTCTTAAAAGCTAGGGATTTCCAAAAATCATGGACATTATATAGTCCCCAAACCCCATAACTTTTGTCTTGGCAAGCCTTTGCCATTTTACCAAATGGAGGCCACCTCTGTCTTTTTTTCTCTTCCATATTTTTTTCCAAAACATAAATATGGATGTAAGTTAAGGAGTGTCATTATACAAGTATAACCTCTAACACTGATGTTACCAAGGTAAATTTTCCACTTAATTAAGGCAACCACCTAGTGCAACAACTAGAGGTATATTTAATAATTAACAATAACAAATTAATAGTTAATAAGTAATATTTATAAATAATAATTATGATTAATTAATAAATGATTAAATAATAATTGATAATTGGATACGCATCGCAAATATATGATTATGACTTGATGCTAAAAACATCTTTAACTTGATGCCAAAAGTTTACACATGATACCAATGCAACACCAACACAACATGGTGTTTTCATTACATTGATAATAAAGCTGTAGAGTGATTCTAAATTAGCACAAATTAAGATGCCCCAATTTTGACTTGTTTTGCTTCATGAGCATTTGAAAAAAAGACGGCATGAGACGATAATTTTGATGCAAGGGCCATGTATTGAAGTAGTGCACCTGTTGGCACATGTTTTTTGTATTTTGAAACATTAGTGGGTTTTTTAACATCATCGTTATTGTGAATAATCCCATAAACATGACAATGGTGAGATGGATATAGTTTATAGGGTCTCTCCCACTCCAAAAGATTTGTCGATTTAGAGGTTGGATTTTGGTGCTAACATCATCCACGGTTTTGGTGTCATGCTTTGTGGGACAATTTTCAAAAATGATGATGATGAGGATGATAATGAATATAGTAATCAACATGATCATGTTGGAAATGATGACATCAATATAATAATCATCATGATAATGATGGAAATTATGATTATGATGATGACTATAGTGATCTTCATGATGACGATGAAAATGATGTCATGATGATGATCATCATCATCATCATTGACAACATTATCATCGTTATTGTCATTTAGCTCATCATTGGCATCTAGGCCATCATCATTGTTATCATTTTAAGCATATATGGTTACCATTTAGGTGTCAAACTATGTGCACTTAGCACCTAGAGTAGCATCCCAAATCAATTACAATTAAATTCTCCTTATGCTATGTTGTCTAGGTGCAAAATTAGGCACATTCTATCAGGATGATGATAAAGTGGACATAAATTGCATCCACTTTAGCATCCCAAATAAGTTATATTTATATTCTCCTTATGCCAAGTTGTATGGGTGCAAAGCTAGGTGCAATATATTGGGATGGTGCTAAAGTGGGCACAAATTGTGTCCACTTTAGCATCCCAGATTAGTTACATTTAAATTTTCCTTATGGTAGGCTGTCTAGGTGGAAAACTAGGTGAATTATATCAGGATGGCACTAAAGAGTAAACAAATGTCAATGACAATGATGAGTATGATGAGGAGGATGGAAATTATGATGACTATGAGGATTATGTGATTTTGGCTTGATTAATATTTCTTATGTCAATGGTAATTATGAACACATGATGTTAATGAAAATGAGTGTATTTAATTTCTAGATTTTTTAGATGTTATTTATCACTAGTTTGTTATTTTATTATATCCAAAACATAATTATTTTGGTAATTAAAAAAAATCAAATAACCTAAAAAAGTTATTCTTAATTACAAAAATTAGCAAACTCATTATATTTGAATTCACCTTCATTACCCATCCAAATATCCTCAACACTTCTACTAGATCCTTTATTTCATTGTAGCTAAAAGTTAAACACTTTCAACTAAACAAAATCATGAAATCGTGAAATCATTTACAATTAAACTCTCGTTATGCTAGGTTGTCTAGGTGCAAAATGAGGCACATTCTATTGGGATGCGACAAAGAAGACATAAATTGGGTCCACTTTAGCATACCAAATCAAATCAATTTATATTATCCTAATGCTAGGTTTCCTATGTGAAAACTATGCGCATTATATTGGGATGGTGCTAAAGTGGACACAAATTTCGTCCACTTTAGCATACCAAATCTATTACATTTAAATTCTCCTCGGGCTCGGTTGTCTAGGTGCAAAACTAGGAACGTTCTAGCTCCACTTTAGCACCAACTGTTTCTAGGTAAATTTCAAAATATTAACACACAAAAAGCATTCTTTGTTGATGGGATTAAAAATACGCAAAACCAATAAATTCGATGGTGCGGTAGAATTCCAACAACTATATATTTCATCTGCAAATACGTTAAGTCCTTACCTAGGTAGATTCGAGGTCCTCCATTGAATGCAACAAACATATAAGAGTCATGAGGAGGTTCAAACCTTCCATTTTTTATACACCTCTCAAGCTTGAACTCTAAGCAATTAACCCCCCATATGGATTCCAACCTTTGAACTCAATAGATTGAATAGGTTTTAGTTGTTCCTTGAGGTGTAAATGTGCCATTAGGTAATGTGTCATCCTTAAGATCATATTTATAGTTTTGTGGAACAAAAGGATAGAGCCTTAGTCTCACTTAACTCATCGTCGATGATGATGACATCATCGTCATCGTCGTCGTCGTCATCAACGACACCGTTGTCATTTTCATCATCATCTAATCACATCATCAACAATGACATCATTATCATATTCATAATCTCTCATTGTCTCGTCATCATCATCACCATTTTCATTTTCGTTATCATCGTCATTGTCAACATGGTTTCTGAGCCACATAAGTAGGTAGCATGGCCTAAGACATTGAATTTTTTTCCCACATCATGCCCTCATTGCCAGTTTCATCATCATTTTCGTTGTCATCACCATTTTCATCATCATCATTTTGATTGTCATCATCATCATCATTAATATATAATCACATCATCATCATCATCATCATCGCCATAGTCATTTTCATCATCATCATCAATATCACCATTCATGTCATTTTCATTCTCATTCTCATTGTCTAGTTATTGTCATTGTCATTACACAGTATTATCATAAGTCTATTTACCTAACCAAACAACTCTTAACAATACTACCTCCTTTACTAAAAATGATGTTACATATACATTAAAAATTGTGGCGAATTTATCTTTGGCATTATATAAATGATAAGACAAAAAAAATAAAAAAATTATTCTCTTAACTTTCTTTTTAATGATTAAATAACTTTTCATATTGTGCAACAAAAAAAACTCAATATTATTATATAAATGAATAAGATATATATATATATATCTTTGGCATTATATAAATGATAAGACAAAAAAAAATTAAATAATTTTTATTCTCTTAACTTTCTTTTTAATGATTAAATAACTTTTCATATTGTGCAACAAAAAAATCTCAATATTATTATATAAATGAATAAGAAATATATATATATATATATATATATATATATATATATATATATATACTAAAACCAAATCAAAATTACTTATGAAATTGTGTATTTCATTTTAATTTATATACAGAGAGATTAAAATCACAAAATAAAATTAAAATTAAACATACAATATAAGTTAATTTTCCTCTTTTACATGAAGTTTATGTCTTTTATATTAAAAACAATCATACATTTTCTTTAATTATGTTTTCTCTAAAAATACACCTAACCAATTTAACTCCATATTAATTCACAATACTAATTAAACTCTCTGTGCATCTACACCTAACCAATTTAACTCACAATAGTTGTCTACGTAAAACCTTTAAATTTTTTTTGGGTAATTTCCATTTTCACTTAAAGTAGTGGTGGCTTGTCCTTGGAAGGAGGAAATTAATGAAATTCCAATTTTTAATATTTATTTCTAATAACATTTTGATTTTTTGGGGGGTGGCTTATCGTGGGAAGGACGAAATCAAAGAGAGTCTTATTTGTTCATGGGTAAAGTGGAGGTGAATTTGTAATTACTTTTGGCATAATATTGTACCATTATTTTTGGTTTTCTTTTGTCTTTCTTTTTGTTTTGTCTAGGCTCGGGTGTTGAAGATTGGGGTTTCTTTTGCCCTCTTTTTTTTTCCTTGAAGATTCTATGGTTGCTGTGTAGAATTTTTATTTTATCGTTTTTGTTTTGTCTAGGTTCAGGTGTTGAAGATTGGGGTTTTCTTTTGCCCTCTTTTTTTCCCTTGGCCCCGGGTGTTGAAGATTCCATGGCTGCTGTGCAGAATTTTTATTCCAACCTTGTCAACCTGTATGTATGGAAGCACGATGCTCAGTACTGGATTAAATTATTTCTTAAAGGGATGCTAAGGTATGTAAAGAAAAAGTATTTCTTAAATTTATTTTAATTAAATTCTTTGTAGTTGGGGTTTTTTATGGGTTTTGATTTATATAATAAATTATGGGTTACTTCTGCAAATCAACTTCCAAATATGTTCCAAAATCCTGAGTCTAGAAGCTCTTGGAAGCTACGGTGCAAATGGTGGGCTGGAAGGCATTTTAGCAGAGAGAGAATTTATTTAGAACAGCAAGAAAATGGTAAGATTCTACACACTTTTTTTTTTAATTTTCAGTGTTATGTGGCTTGCATTTGGTTGGGAAAGAATTTGTTTTTTAACATTATGTGTGCTTTACAATTCACTTGTAGATGTGCAAATCTATAGTTCAATCTAAGTTCAACTGCCTCGTAAATGGATAGAAAAGGTAATAGCAATAGTAAAAAGTTTTAATAGATATTATAGAATGAATGGAGAATATAGGAGAAAGCCGCTGGCAACTCGTTCACAATGGAAATAACCACTGAGTAAAGCTGAGTTTGCTGTGCACCCGGAAGAAAACTTTCTTACCTAAATTCATAGGTTTGCAGGTGTGCTCTGTGCTTATCATTATTCATTCCTTTTTTGCACTGTGCTTATCATTATTTTCTGATACTCTGTTTTTTTAATCTTTTTTCTTTTTGTTTCAGAGTCTTAGCAAAGTGTTGTATTTGGTGAGCAAATTTTCAACTTTTGCGCTCGTGTATCTTAATTTGTCCTCCGGGAACAAAATCTAGAGACATTTGAGTTAGTGAATGGCACAATCACAAATTGCAAGATGCATGGCATTTGTTAGTAGAGGCTGCACACACAAAAGAAGAAAACTTATTAGTTTAATAATCAAGGAAACATCCAAGTCCGAACTGCTTTATTGTTGTAAAAATTTCAAAAGCAGCTTCAATCCTATCCAGATAATAAACGCTTTATGTGAAGCTTAGTGAGAAAAAGACATTTTGGACTATGTATTGCTATTTAAAGCTAGTCTTGCTTAAGATTGAAGATAAGCCATTTTCTCCTAAAAATAAAAAGATGGAACATGACCACATTATTGCACAGTAATCAAGCGTGCTCATATAAAAGGTTCATGAACTAATTGTTTCGATGTTCCCAAGAGGATGAATGAAAAGGAAAGAGAAAAAAACAAGTCAAGAAATTTTTTTTAAATGTAAAGAAAACTCAAAAGAAGAGTAGCTTACCAACTCGCTTTAGAAGACAACCTAGGCATCAGATCTTCTGGATAAGGAATGGACAGGAAATTATGGGAAATGCTAAGATTCATGCAAAAATCTATAATGTGTACAAAGATGAAGCCGCAGAATATAAGCATAGAGAGGACAGAAAATTATCCCTTACAAATTACAAGCAGGACAAAAACCTATCGGCGGAATATAGAAAGGTGTCTTAAATCTAAGAGAGCTTTTGGGTCAAGAGAATTTCATTATTAAAATAAAACTGAATAATTAGGCTAGAACTTAGAATAACATGGTATGCCTTTAGATAGAACCACTGTTTGATGTGCTTTGGTCTTTCGTTATGTTAATGCACATGCAGCACAAAATGGCAGGATATGGGGAGCATATTTAAAGTTATTACTAGAAGGCCCAGCAAAAAGAACAAAGAACAAGAAAAAGCTTCTAAAGATGACAAGCTATTGTAAAAAAGAGTGTAAATTTGTGATACGATTGCAGCCACCAGAGGCCACGTACATGAAACTTATGGTATGTTCTTTTTGCATTTCAAATTTTATCAGATGTAATAAAATGTGAGTATATTATTTTCACCTTTCATTTGCACACCTCTTTTGAGTATCTTTTGAGTAGAGTATGAAGGATTAAGCCACTTATGTCTAGTTATCTCATTTTACCCCAGTACACTCCCACTATAGGTGAGCTCACTAAAAAAAGTGAATGGCACATGTTTATGTACATTGGGACAAAATACACTTATGTTTCCTAAAACAATACTAAAAAATATTCTTATCATTATAGACTGAGGATGTCTGAAAAAGTAGGGGAATATTGAATGATTAGAACCTCTAAACAATTTTTCATATTAAGGATCCAATATTCATCTAGTTAAGAAGACCAGCTGCATCCTGGAGAAATTCATCTCTTTGTGTCTGTGTTGTATCATATATCTGAAAAAGGACAAGATTTTGAATTCAGAAGATTTAAATCCTTGTTCGACATGATACTAAGCTGTCATGCAAGAATTTGTACACTTGTATTACTTGTTGCAGTCTAAGAGAGACCTACGTATAAGTCAAGCAACATATGAAATGAGTTGCATGTTTTCTACCAATATTTAAGGGATGATTTTTAGTGGCTTTAAACTATTAGTGATTTTTTACAGTAGTTGTTCACCACCTGATGCAAATTGTTGCCAATTTTTTGTAGGCGAAGCAGCCAGGACTGGAAATGTCTACAACACAAAGTGAATTAGATCTGTCATATCAACAATGCTACCAAGGCATTACCATTCCTAAGACATATGAGCGATTAATACTTGACATGTATGTTAGACTTCTTATATTTTATTTATCCCCAATTTATTTTTGTTGTCTTTGTATTGGATGCATATTTGTCTGATTTATTTTGCATTTCCTCTAGAGGAGTTAATTGTTATCAATTGATTGCTTTAGTGTATAAATTGGTTAACGTTTATAGCCTTTTGAGGAGAGAAATTAGATTCAATCAATTAATTCAAAGCACAATTAATTAGGCAATAATGTCCAGGTTCAATTGAATTATAAATAGATAGGATGCATGTTTGAAACATAATTGGTAGCTTCATGATTTTCAGTGCATCTTAAGGGAATAATCACGAGAGACATACAACCATTTTAGCTAACACTACTAGTCTTAGTGACCAGAATCTGCGATTTTCCTTGATTAAATTCAAAATTCGCCAAATTAGAAGAGAAGGGAAACTAAATCGATAAATTTGGCCATTAAATTCGGCTCTAAAAAATCACATATTAATTGCAGTTTCTTCAAATGCCTTGTGCGTTTGTGGTTTCTTCAAATGCCCTGGCCCATCCACAAATGGATTCTCTCATATCTGTGGTTTCTTCAAATGTGTTAGTGCGTTTGAGGTTTCTTCAAATGCGTTGTGCATTTTCTTCAAATGCCCTAACCCATCCCACGAATGGATGCTCTCATGTGTGCTATAAGGATCGAGACGAACGGGCCCATATGTTGGCTCGTCCAAAGAGTAATCAGAATAACTATGGACTGAATCCACTCACCTTAGTCTTTGGCATGCCTTCATCTTAATTTCCTTTGACATGCCTTTAACTTTAATTGGCTTGAATCCACTATCTATCCCCAATTATATAACACCAGCGTAGATCCAAATCCTAGGCTCTATTAAGCGCCAAGATGGATCAAATGTCTCTAGGTGCAAACCTCTTCTTAGGTATCCATTGATTTGATTCAAACCAAAAGACAAATTTTTTTGTTTAAGGTCCACAAATAATATTTTTATTATTAATATTTAATATTATTTATGACTAACATATAATATTTTTTATTATGTTAGGAACGAATATTACAACATTTCCCCATACATGGTTTTAAAACCATATGCAAGGCCCTCCTACAGCCATGGGTTGTTTAGGAGGCCTTGCACATGGTCTTAAAACCATTTGCAAGGCCCTCCTAAACCATGTACAATAAAACCATGGGTTATTTAGGAGGCCTTTCACATGGTTTAAAGGCCCTCCTAAACCATGTACATTAAAACCATGTGTTGTTTAGAAGGCCTTGCACATAGTTTTAAAACCATGTGCAAGGCCAACATTTTTTTGCGAATAATTCAATTTGTTATTTTTTATTATTTTGTTAGGTAGGAACATTACAACATCTCCCCCATATATTGTTTTTTTACTGACCCGCATAT
>LPNX011082292.1:301862-317505 GCA_001517045.1 Pseudotsuga menziesii | reverse complement strand
TACTTTTTTATTGTTTTGTTAGGTAGGAAGATTACAACATCTCCCCCATATTAGATTGTTTTTGTGGCCGACATTTATTTTGGCCTATAATTAGAAAAAATATTTTTTATTAATAAAAATAACATTACGTAACGTTACAAGATCTCCCCCATATTGGACTGTAGAGCGCCTATCGGCGCAATAAACTTATAAAATATGTATTACGTTCAATTCATTATAACCAGCGTAGATCCAAATCCTAGGCTCTATTAAGCACCGAGAGGGATCAAATCTCTTCTTAGGTATCCATTGATTTGATTCAAACCAAAAGACACATCTTTTTATTTAAGGTCCACATATAATAATATTATTATTAATATTTAATATTATTTATGGCCGACAATTAGTATTTATTATTATTTTTTTATTTTGTTAGGAACAAACATTACAACATTTGGTTTTAAAACTATCTGCAAGGCCTTGCACATGGTCTTAAAACCATTTGCAAGGTGCATCCTAAACCATGTACAATAAAACCATGGGTTGTTTAGGAGGCCTTGCACATGGTTTTAAAACCATCTGGAAGGCCCTCCTAAACCATGTATAATAAAACCATGGGCTGTTTAGAAGGCCTTGCACATGGTTTTAAAACCATGTGCAAGGCCAACATTTTTTTGCGGATAATTCAATTTTTTTATTTTTTATTATTTTGTTAGGTAGGAACATTACAACATCTCCCCCATATTGTGTTTTTTTCTTGATCCACATGTTTTTTTACGAATAATTAATTTTTTACTTTTTTATTGTTTTGTTAGGTAGGAATATTCCATTTTTTTTTACAGATAATTAAATTTTTACTTTTTTATTGTTTTGTTAGGTAGGAATATTGCAACATCTTCCCCATATTAGGTGGTTTTTCTGGCCGACATTTATTTTGGCCTATAATTAAAAAAATTATTTGTTATTAATAAAAATAACGTTACATAACATTATGTAATAACGTTACATAACATTATGTAACGTTACAAGATCTCCCCCATACTAGGCTGTAGAGCGCCTCTCGGCGCAATAAATTTATATCTAGTAATATATAACATAAAAAAAAACTTTTAAATTATTTATGACAATAACTTCTATATTATATATAAACAACACACAACACTTTATTATAATAAATTAAGCAATGTGAATTTATTTATATTATAATTTTAATTTATGCATTTAAGTTAAAAATTTATTATATTATAGTAATCACATTATCATATTAATAAAATTGTATCTATTGTATCATTTAAAAATATATTTATTTAAGTTATTAATTGATCATATATATATATTCAAATTTTACTAGATGAATTTTATCAATGTTTTTTCCTAAGCAATTTTTTCTAGGACTTCATGGTTGTTGAATTCGAACACGAACTTGAACCAGGTGACTTTGCTACTAGTAACCAACCATGGGGCCCTTTCTAATGTAGTCTCCAGCTCTTTGACAATGTCTAAGTGAGGGTCTCCTTCATAGATTACTGTCACCTTTTTTACTAATGTCCATGTTCTCATTAATGTACAACTTAACTCAGAACATGCAGAAGATAGAGACAATGAAGGAAGAACAACAAATCATTAATATTCAGCTTAGTACATGAAGTGATGTTGTATATATGGCCATTAGGTTCCATTATGCAAGTTAGGAACCGGATTTAATTTTTCAGTAAGTAGGTTGATTCTAATTTTATGGTCATAGGCTCCTCTCCACTTGACTTCTTCAACTCATGATGGCAAAAAGAGTTGGAGAGAGTCTGACTGACCCTGTTTGATGAATTTTAAGGAATAGGAGAGTTTATTAAAGCATAACCTTTTTTTTTTAAATGGAGGGAAAAATATCCTATTTTATTGTTGAAAAATAATATGAGTAAAAAACAAGACTGAGCTATTCTTTGTTTTATTTGAGAGTGATGAGAGACAAATGAGAAGCCTTGTTTATAGGGGGAGGTTATATTGAAGGACCTTCCTATTTTGGACCCAAACTCGAAGAAACTTCATCACACAAAATCTTATCACCGACAACATATTGACCCTCGAAAGACAAGGAGACACTAGATTGAGTTCCTTCTTCTTTTTTACTCGCACTCTCCAAATATACCTCCAATTTTTTTTTAACTTGGAAATCCCCCCATAGGTGCCCAACCTCACAATAGACCAAGCATCATAAATGAACTTAATTTCAATTTCCCTAGTATTAATCACACACATGTGTGCACACAACCCACAAAAATAAAGGGAGGGGAAATTCAAGTAAGCAAGCACAATCACATTAACCATTGAAGAATTTATATACTAAAGCTAGTTTCCAAATTTGTAAAATTTTATTAATGTGAGTAATGTTTCATTAAAAAAGACATGAAGTATTAACATGGAATACAATCTCATAGACCATCATAATAATAAATTGTATTTCATTTATCACATGCATCACATAAAGGAAAATAGGGAATATAACCGAATTCTTGATATTGTGAATATATAAATGATTGTCTCCAACCAGTCAATCATTATGTTAGTAAGGGGACACTATCTTTGTGGAGACTTCCAATGGCATAAGGATATTGTATATTGGATTTTATATGTTGTTTTGAACTAATCCTTGCAACAAATGCAAGATAGAAAGGAAGTAGAATTTATGGTCATAAAATTTATTCCAATATGCAACAAAATAAGCATATTACATGCATGGACCACATTGAAGAGAGAGGAATATCAACCCAGGTATTCACACACCAAACCCAATTTTTAGTAATAGATTAATGTGGATAATACTTCATATAGAATAATGCTTCATATGGGAGTTTGAGAGTTTCTGATGGAAGCCATTTCGAGGGTTTACACTAAAACCATAGACAGGTTTGAGTTCAAGGGTAAAATGGTGGATTGTGGACCCAATCTGGTTTCCTCTATTGCACGAGTGACATTTCATTCCTCCAAGACAATAAAATATACAAGGAGGGAAATTTCATTGCATTGATAGTCTCACTTTTCCTAATATTTCATTCTCATGGAGGGACAAGGGATCCACTTTAGGGTATTGTTTTTATCACCAAAGAGGTGCTTAGAGTGGATCCATCAACATTTTGCAATGGTTGTCAAGATGTTGGTATTGATACATGTCCACCTGGCCTCAATACCAGTTTACATTAGTAGATCCTATGCTCGTATCAGGTGAACCAAACATGTAATTCAAGGATAGTAACAGCCTTAATCTGTCGATTTTGGATAAGTACAAGGGTGATTTTCCCTGGGATAAATTCCCTATTCTTGATCTATGTCTAAATGCTTCTGTGGATATTTCTACCATTGTATCTGAGTCAATGGTTTTCAAGGGATCTAATTTGGTTTTTGTGGGATGGGATTTGGATCTGGGTTAAATTGGATTACTATATGGTGGTACATGCTAAATAATTAAGTGTAAAAAATGGGGGCAAAGAAATTGAGTTTTATGTGTGGAAGGAGTATATGCAAAGTGTCCATGGACATTGTTAGAAGGTATTTGTATTATATGTATTATAGCCAATTTCAGGATAACTAGGTTGCAAATATTATCGGTTAAAATTGATATTTTAGTTCATGTGCCAGTTCCATGTACACGTTCATGCATTGTAATCTTATGATGGGTGCAATTATTGGTATGGTAAAAAAAGAATGGGTTGAGATTTATTATAGTGTATAACACATTTGGATGCCTCAGTTTTATTTTTCGAAAATAATTCCTCTCGTGCTAATTTTGAATCTTGATTCAAACCTAGATATGATAGATGTTTAGAGACTTTTGGATATGATATGTTTTCATACAACACACACACACACACACACACACACACACACACACACACATATATATAAACATGTACATGAAAAACAATACATATTAGGAATAACTTTGAAAATTCAATCAAAAGGTTGAATGTAACTAAAATCATGCATCTCCATGGGAAATGAGGTCTTAGGGATTTGTTCAAGCCTTGTTTCTTTTGTGTTGTCTTTTTGCTGAGTATTCTTGAAATAGAGCGTAGATTTTTATCATCCTTGTTGGCGTGTCAAGGCTAAGGCTTATAGTATCCATTTCGATATTTCCATTTCAACCCTCATTTTCTTTATTGACTAGACTAAAATTAGGATGAGTGGTCTCCATAACAATTAGTGATGTTAGCAATTGAGTATGGTTTCATTAAAATTGAATTGATAGTAAAAAATATTTATTTTTGGCTTTTTGAATGTTGTTTTATGCTTTCTAAGTTAAGAAAATGAGACTGTTTTTTCAATCACTTTACCATGCTCTATATTTTTTTGGATGGGTAATTTTGTAGCTTTATTCAATTTTATGGACTCTATAATTTACGTTCCCAAATTCTTAAAGGGTGCTAGCTCAATGGAAGAGCACATGCCTTACAAGCGGGAGGTTAGTGGTTCGATTCCTCCATGCCCTAATGATATTATAATATCGGTTAAAAACAACTAAATTAGTACCAAAAAATAAGAGATAAGTGACCAAACAATGACAGATAAGTGACCAAACAAAATGACCAAAATTCGTATATAAAATTACTAAAAATGACTAAATTAGTGACCAAAAAATGAGATATGCAAAACTAGGCATTAAAAAGGATGCAACACGTGGTGCTAATGATGAATCCAAACATGACGTTGATATGGTAGCAAAATAAGACGTGAAACTAGGCATTAAAAATGATGCAACATGTGGCGCTAATGATGAAGCCAAATATGGTGTTGATATGGTAGCAAAATAAGACGTTACTTTGGATGTAAAACATTGTGCTACATAGGAAGAAAAATATGGTGAAACAATAGAAGAAATTGTTGGTGTCATTTTGGTAGCAAAACACGATGCAAAAAAGGAAGCAAAAATTGGTGCAAATTTGGAAGCTGAAATTGGCACATATTTGGAAGCAAAACATGGTGCAAAATGGGATGCTAAAGTGGTAACAAAAATTGATACAATATTGGATGCTAATTTGGATGCTAACATGGTGCTATTAAGGATGCAAATATGGCGCTAACAGGGATGTCATTTAAGAAGCAAAAATGGACACTCGCTAGGAAGCAAAATAAGACTTTATTTAGGAAGCAAACCTCGACGTTGTTTAGGAAGCGAAGTTGGACGCTATTCTAGAAGCAAAAAAATAGACTCTATTTTGGACATCATAAAGGATGCTATATAGGAAGCAAAAAAACACTTTTTTTGAGATGCTTTAAGTTTGATTCATGATGCGTTCCATTTAGTGTCTAGTTTTACCACTCAATGTAAAAAAAATGTACACTAAAAAGGGACGCTAAATGGGATGCTAATTCCAGGATTTGTTGTAGTGAGATTGGTTCAAGAAGAGGGAAAATGTCTTCACCAAAAGGACAAGAAGCAACTTATTCTATCCCATATGAAGGGGAATTTTTGAAAGCTTTCATGAGAATGCAAAAAATGGTAGATGATCTTTATCAAGATCGAAAGAGAGGTGAACAAGGAGGTCCATATCATGTTGAAGGTGAAAAAGAAGGAGGTGGTGAGGAACCTCCTAAAACTCCACCATATTCTCTG
Source organism: Pseudotsuga menziesii (assembly GCA_001517045.1). Taxonomy (NCBI): domain Eukaryota; kingdom Viridiplantae; phylum Streptophyta; class Pinopsida; order Pinales; family Pinaceae; genus Pseudotsuga; species Pseudotsuga menziesii. The sequence continues at coordinate 311,921 of LPNX011082292.1, read as the reverse complement.
TCTTATCTTGATGGTTCTTTACATACTCTGTTTGAAAAGCAAAAGGAAAGATTGAATTTAATATGCCTCAATTAAAGCTAGATATTAATTAATTTGAATTACTTATGTATGATGGAAAGCTTAATGCTAAAAAGTTGGACAATTGGATCCATCAAAGTTTATTGTAGGATTCAAAAATTTATTGAAGATAACATTAAGATTCAGTTGGCTTCTCTTCGACTTGGAGGGACTTCTCTCATCTGGTGGGAGATCAGATCTCAAGAGGATCTTTCCACAAAAGGAAAAATCATCTCTTCTTGGTATGAGTTCACTTTAGCATTAAAAAAACAATTTTATCCATTAGGGTATATGCAACAAGCTATGATGTCTTGGAAGAATCTGAGGCAAGGTAAGGGACAAAGTGTGCACGATTACACAAAGGAATTTTTAAAAAGAGCATTGGTACTTGGTATAGCTCTCTACACCCAGGAAACTTTTCTCAAATATATCGAAGGATTGCATAGTTATTTATGTCATATGATATTGATGTTTAATATAACTAACCTTGATGAGTTTTTTGTTCAAGCAACTCACATAGAGACAAAGTGGAAGAATACCAAAGAGAAATTTTCCCTGAAACCTTTCAAAATTGGTGGAAACAAGTATAAATGTAAAGGAAAGGTAAACACACATCTACTATGAAGAAGGAAGGAGATAAACCTTCATGTACTCATTGTCAGAAGAAAGGTCATGATGCTTCCAATTGTTGGAAACTTCATTCATACCTCAAACCTGAGAAGTTTCAGAATAAAGAAGACAAAAAGATTATTGCAGCAGCAATCCAACATGATTTGGTATCAAACTCTAGGGATGAAACTAAGGTGGTTGCTACAAGCATTCAAGGTAAAATTCCTTCTTGTTATGTTTCAAGAAATGAATCTATCATTAATGAAAGAAAGAGGAGTGAGTTAGTTCATATTAGAGTTATCTCCAAACATACAAAAAATGATACTCTTTTTGATAGTGGATCACAAGCAAACCTCATTTTAGAAGAAACTGTTATGAAATTACAATTGGAAACTAAGATACACCCTAAGCCATATCCACTTGGATGTGTATGTGATAATGCACAATTACAAGTTACAAAATAGTGTAGACTTAGGTTTTCCATCACTTATGGTTTTGTTCATGAGGTATATTTAGATGTGGTTCTGTTGGATATATGTGGTATTGTGTTGGGTAGTCCATAAATGTATGTTAGGAAGGCTATCTTTTACAGGGAAGATAACAAGTATCAGTTCACTAAATATGGTATTGAATATATTATTCGTGCATATCGCATGAAAACTAATATTTATTTAGTTTCTACAAGTCAAATGAAGAGGTTGGTAAATGCAAGTAAAAACCTTGTGCTTGTGCTAGTAAAATCAAAATATGTTGAACAAAATGAATCCTTTAAAGGTTGTGAGACTAAACTTAAAAAATGACTTGATAAAGGTGGTATATGATTATGATATATGTTTCAAGAACCTAAAGGCTTACCTCCTAAAAGGGAAATTCAACATGAAATTCATTTACTGCAAGATGCACCTCTTCCTAATATTGGTATGTACATGTCTTACATTGTTGAGAATGCAGAGATAAAGAAACATGTTCAGGAATTGATTGAGAGAGGGGCCATTCGACCAAGTTCCTCTCTGTGTGGTTCACCAATTATTTTGGTGCCAAAGAAAGATGGTACATGGCATATGTGCGATGATTACAGGACACTGAACAAAATTACAATAAAGAACAGGTATCCTCTTCCTCGAATTAATGATATTTTAGATCAGTGAAAAGATGCAATCTTTTTCACTAAGTTAGACTTGTGAAGTGGCTATCATCAAATCTATATTCATGAAAATGATATTTGGAAGACTGCTTTCAAAACCAAACAGGGATTGTATGAATGGATGGTAATGCCCTTTGGGCTTTGTAAAGCACCCGCAACATTTATGAGGGTTATGAATGATTTGTTTATGCCCTTCAATGATGACTTTGTTATAGTCTACTTAAATGATATTCTGATTTTTAGTCGAACTTGGGAAGAGCATGTTAAACTTGTATTGGATATACATGTAAGGGAAAAAATGTATTTGAAGTATGTCTAAATGTGAATTTGGAAAGACATTTTTAGTATATTTAGGTTACATTGTAGGGGGTGGTGAATTGGGGATTGATCCCTCTAAAGTTGAGGTCATTATAAACTGACCTAAGCTGAATAATGTAACAGATGTAAGAATATTTTTGTTAGAAACCCAATACTAGAGAATTTTCATTGTGAACTTCTCCTTCATAGCCTCTCCATTACATTCTTTTACACGTATGAACAAAGTCTTTCAGTGGGAAGGAAAAGCACAGAAGGCCTTCGACGCACTAAAATAAAAGATCACCACAGATCCAGTACTTGCACTACCGAATTTACAACAACCATTTGAGATAGAAACGGATGCTAGTGGTTATGCATCGGGGGGAGTCTTAATGCAACATAAAAAACCAAAATTCTATCATTTTGAAACTTTCTCTAAAAAATAATCAACTATCCAACCTATGACAAAGAGTTGTATGCATTAGTACAAAGTGTTAAAAAGTGGAAACATTACCTAATGGGTTTTAAAGGAACAAACATATATATTGATCATAAACCACTACTGTTGATGTATTTGTAACTTAGGAAGATATCCTGATGTATGTTATCATTGTATGTTGTTGTACCCCCATTGGGGATATGTGTTACCCCTTTACGAGATGTCTAAATTGTGTCTAGACCTTGAGGTACAACCTCCGTTGTAAGTCGGGGAAATAGTCCCTAGTGTAACATCATGTAATATGTAATTGTGGTCTCTCTAGGAGCAGTGGGCCCCATGTGAGATGACATGTAGGCTCGAGTCTTATATTTCGTCAGTGACTTGAAAGGGTATAAATAGGGAGGTGCTCTCCCTCATTTATACACACCTCACATGCTCTCTAAGGTGCACGAGCGAGAGAGAGAGATAGAGAGAGAGCTAAATATCCTAGATAATCTAATCAGATCTTAAGAAAATATAACATTGTATCAGAGCCTCTCTTGAAGAAGGCATTGTGCAGCTGCGAGAACTAGGGATTCCCAGTTGAAGGTGTTCTCTCCACAGATCATCAAGAAAGGAGGGAAAGGATAGCTTGCCTCACTAGGGAAAATATGTTGGTGGTAGCATTTTTTGAATCATATAAGTTTCACTATGCATCTAAAATAAAGCTACAATGGAAGCTAATGGAAATTAGGGTTTCATGCCTGAAAACCCTAGAAGACTGAATTTAGTCATTCTATCACTTTCTCTATAATGTGATATTGGAGAATGATCAGAAGCCAAAAATTTTACAGAGCGAAGAGAAATTCATTTTTTACACTGTGTAAAGGTTTCATCCTTATATTCGTTATACTTCAGGAGATATGGTTCCTCAAAATCAAGGCTCGAGCCTCCTCCATAATACAATCATAAATAGGTGATCTAGGAATATTTTCTATATCTCAGGATAGGAAGGTCCAAATGAAATTTTGCAAGATGTGGCAGGTAGGTCACTGACTTTAGTTTATGTGGTACATTTTTCAGACCTGGAATGTGAAATAGTGACACATGGAAATCCATACAAGCTCACTATGTTGAACAATCCCCAAAAACATCACCTTGGGAAACTCAGCATAAGTCCCACTTAGAGAATCCATTTCTGCTATAACCTGTGGAATTAGAAAGAAGAATTATCAAACTATCACGTTGAGAAGTTTCATACCTTAAGTATCCAAAATTTCAGAGATACAGTAGAATCGATTTCAGTCATTTCTACATAAGAAATTGGAAAACTAGGGCGTCATGTTCCGAGAGCTTCCCTCCACTGTTTTCAGAAAAGGAGTACATTGGACAACTCACCTTGAAGAGGCCCATATTTATATCCAACTAGAATTTTGAAATTCCAAGTTTTGAAAATTAGGGTTTCTCTGACAAACCCTAGATCAACCAGCTCCAAAACCAGGATGAACACCTCAAATAGGTAAGATCTAAATTTTTGCTATTTACATTTGAGTTTCTCATTTCAAAATGACTAATCACACTAGGTTGATGACAAGCTTGGTGAAGTTGACAACTTCCGATTATGGAAGTATAGGACCTCTGTGATCCTTGAAGAAATTGACTTGGATCAGTATTTCAGTAAGAAAGTTCTAGGAGCTAGAGGGAGATGAGGCTAAGGCTAGAGCCAAGAGAATCATTGAAATCATCTCATGCCTCATGTGTCATCCTTGAAGACACCAAAAGGAATTGTTTCATGTTATGACAAAGCAATCGAATAAGAATAAGATGTTGTTATAACCACCTTGAATGGCCTCCCAAGATCATGGGATTCATTCATTCGAGAAATGTGTGCAAGAAGGAAGTGATTACCTTCAGCGGACTCTGGGAAAAGTGCACACAAGAAGAATATTGAATCATAATAAGAGAAGAGAATATGGGAGCAACTGAATATCAAGCTCTCATGATTCAAAGAAGATCCCTCAAGCAATGAGGAATATGAAGGACTCAATTCTTGAAGAACCCCTTATCCATCTTAGCATTTTGATAAGAAATGATGTTGTTATGAATGAAGAATATGATGAAGTTGAAGGATCAAGAAGGAGTCTACCCATGAAACAAATGAAGATAAGTATTTAATTGTCATTTCAATATATTGTTTGGCTGTGCATTTGTTTATATTCAGTTGATGTGTTATGCATGTTTGAGTATTTTCTATACTACTGAATTGCACAAGATGGGTAAGAAGTCAATGATGTTGTACAACATTCCATTACTACTTATATAGATTGAAACCTCTTTGCTGGCATATTAGGAGTAGTACACACTCTTAATAACATTAGGGTAGAATGCATACGGAAGTTATTGTATGTATACATGATATGGATGAATGGTGTAGCATTGGATAAAATAGTCACATGGCTATGTGACATATATTTGTCACTATTAATATGTTTTGGAAATTATGATATGTTTCTAATAATACAAATGAAATTGACTTGTAGACCATTCCAATGAACAAGGTGACGACAGTTCAGAAGAGGAACCTGCAGATTCTCGGGTCAAAGACACCATAGCGAAAGAAAGAGCTTTAGAATAATATAAAGAGAATGGTAGATGAAGAATAATCCAAGATGAAGAATAGTATGATGAGACCTCCAAAGAAAGTAAGAGGCCTCAGACACACTCTAGTAATGTTGAGCAACATCATTGATGCAGAGCCTTCCATCTATGAAGAAGTAGCCAAAAAGAAAGGGAAGGAGAGTACCAGTTCAAGAAGAATGATGTCTAGGATGCGGTATCAAGACCTGAAAGGAAGTTCGTAGTGTCTTCCATATGGATCTACAAGATCCAGCATGCAATAGATGGAAACATTGTGGGATACAAGGCAAGATTCATAGCACGAGGATTCTCATAGAAAGAAGGCATAAACTACGAAGAGACATTTGCAACCACTGGGAGTTGAGACACATGACATGCAGACTCGTGTGTGAAAATTAAAGAGGGTCTTGTACAAGCTCAAAAGGAACCCATGGGAAAACACATACATGAGGAGCTTGAATATAACCTAGAGTGATGAAGATATTAACCTTTCCTACAAGGTTGAAGATGAATTCCTATAGAGGATGACAAGCTCACAGATGGGTGCGAGAAGAACTTTTCAAAAAGTTCAAGATAGAGGATCTTGGTATCCAGTGACCCTAGATGGATACATAGAATATTAGTAGCAGTCGGAAGCTACTTGTCACTCTAGTACAAAAGGTTTCAATACATAGAGTACGAAAGGCAGAGGGAGAATGATGCTCCGCTTGAAAGGGAGTGACTGCAGAAGATCCTAAGGTTCGACATGGTACAATAGGATGGACAGATTACTGATGGCTCTAGGATTTACTGAGAGAAGCGGATTCCAACCTTTGCTTCAAGGTTGAAGGTAGAAGACTAGTGATGCTCCTGTTATATGTTGATGACCTATTCCTAACAGGAAAAGAGGAACTCACTAAAGATGTAAGAAGGAGACTTACTGTCGAGTTCGAGATGAAGGACTTGGGTATGATGCACTACTTTTCAGGCATGGAGGTGTGGCAGAGTGCGGATGGAATCTCCCTTGGACAAGGGAAGTATGCAGTGGAGATCCTGAAGAGGTTTGGGATGATGGAATGCAAGGCCATGGCCACACCTATGGCATCAAACCTTAAGCTATTAAATGATGCTTCATCAAAGACAATTGATGCCACGATGTATCATTAGATGATTTGTTCATTGATGTGCCTGACGAATATAATACCAGACACATGCTTTGTTGTGAACGACCTGAGCCAGTTCCTAATGGATCCGAGACATGATCACTTGGTTGCAAAGAATGTAGTGAGGTACTTGAAGAGTATAGTTGAGTATGGGATCAAGTATGATATGAATCAGAAGACTAACCTACATGGTTATGTTGATTCAAATTGGTAGCGCCACTGAGAAGAAGAGAACCTTGGGTTGCTTCTTCAGTTTGAGATCCAGTATGGGCTACTGGTTTGGCAGGATGTAGTCCTGCATGGCGCTGAGTACAGCCAAGGAAAAATATGTTGCCACTTGCTCGACTATTTGTGAGGTAGTATGTTTCTTTTGAAAGCTACTATTTGATTTGATTGATCTGACTTGTATTTGTGTATGACGTACAGAGGAGCAGTGAAGCTCCAGTGTGTACTTCAGATCAAAGTTCATTCCAAGGGGAAGTGATGAGTCTGGAATATGCAGATACACATGAGAGACTTTTTGACATGGTGGCAAGCTGGGCCTCCCATGGTCGAATGTAATTGCAGATCCTTTCCAACAAGGTGGCAAGTTGGGCCTCCCATGGTCGGATGTAAGTGCAGATCCTTTCCGACATGGTGGCAGGTTGGGCCTCCCATGGTCGGATGTAAGTGCAGATCCTTTTTGAAATGGTGGTATGCTGGGCCGCCCATGGTCAGATGTAAGTGCAGATTCTTTCCGACATGGTGGCAGGCTAGGCCTCCCATGGTCTGATGTAAGTGCATATCCTTTCCGACATGGTTGCAGGTTGGGCCTCCCATGGTTGGATGTAAGTGCAGAGACTTTCCGACATGGTGGCAGGTTGGGCCTCCCATGGTCGGATGTATGTGCACAACCTTTCCAACATGGTGGTATATTGGGCCTCCCATGGTCGGATGTAAGTGCAGAGCCTTTCTGACATGGTGGCAGGTTGGGCCTCCCATGGTCGGATGTAAGTGTAAAGCCTTTTCGACATGGTAGCAGGCTAGGGCTCCCATGGTCGTGATGTAAGTGCAGAGCCATTCCTCGATGGTAGTAGTTGTGTCCTACCATGCTGGTGGATGTAAGTTCTGGAGCCTTTATTAGATGGTAGTAGGTGTGTCCTACCATGCCGGTCAATGTAAGTGTTGGAATCCTTTCCCAGATGGTAGTAGGTTTGTCCTACCATGTCGGTGAATGTGAGTGTTTTGTTATGTGTATCTGGGTTTTGCTTCACATGACAATGAGGTAATAGTAGGATACATGTTAGTTTTTCAACATTCAAGCTAGCATTATGTTAGGATCTTTAACTAAGAGAACAACAAGTACAACAATCAAACACAAGAGACAATGAACACAGTGTTTTTTCTCGAGGAAACCATAAATGGAGAAAACCCCGCAACTTCCACAGAGATAGAATCAGCACAAAGGTAAAACCACAAAACAGTAAGATGCACTCCCGACAGTAGTAACCTTCTTCTTCACTAGCCTCAGTGTCTTCTCCTTCCTCAACTATGCGCTACACTTGAGTGTGTAAGTCATGTGTGCTAAATAGAGAGTCCAGCTCTCTATTTATACTAATCCCGACATGACTAAAACCCTACTAGGGCCAACCTCTACCTGGAGATTCTAATAACCATAGTGCCCTGGAACTGCGGGGACTCTAACCCTTAGACAATCGGAGGTTTACCCACTATTATTTGACATGACTTGTTTACGTTATTGATTCTCCCGATCGAAACATTGAGGCATGGCAACATGACTCAATTACATAATAGATACATCCCGGAATAACCATCGGGTTACAATGCATAAGATACATAGATGAATACATTTCGAAGTTACAAATACATCAACACTCCCTCTTAACTAGGAAGGTATTCTTTCAACACAATTTTCAACATTGGTGTTCTTCTCTGTATTAACTGGATCATCTGCATCTCAAGTCTTCTGAGTCTTAAAGTCATCTTCATTCTTCAAATCTGGATCATCTCTCGATCTAGATCATCATGGGACATCATCACTGGATCTAGATCATCTCTCAATCTGGATCATCATGGGACATCATCACTGGATTTGGATCATCTCTCAATCTGGATCATCATGGCTGGATCTGGATCATCACTGTTGGATCTGGATCATCACTCGATCTGGATCATCACTGTTGGATCTGGATCATCACTCAATTTGGATCTCTCGAAGTCATCATAACTGGATCTGGATCATAGCTCGATCTGGATCTCATCTGGTCATCATCATATGTGCTATCTCATTATTCTTCTCGTCATAGGAAGTTCTATAGAGCCAGCCTTCTTTCATGCTGGGTGTATGCCTACCTCCTCGTAGGTCTTTGGTAGCCCTTATATCTGACCTACTCGTCAGAATGGCGGTATCCCTTACATCTGACCTACTCGTCAAAATGGCCAGCACTCACATCTAACATGGAAGGAACCTAATCCTTTAGCCATGGACAAAATGGCACTGCCCTTACATATGACCTACTCGTCAGAATGGCGTTAGCCCTTACATCTCACCTACTCGTCAGAATGGCCAGCACTCATATCTGACATGGAAGGAACCTAATCCTTTAGCCATGAACAGAATGGCACTGCCCTTACATATGACCTACTCGTCAGAATGGCGATAGCCCTTACATCTGACCTACTTGTCAGAATGGCCAGCTCTCACATCTGACATGGGAGGAACTTAATCCTTTAGCCATGAACAGAATGGCACTGCCCTTACATTTGACCTACTCGTCAGAATGGCGGTAGCCCTTACATCTGACCTACTCGTCAGAATGGACAGCTCTCACATCTGACATGGGAGGAACTTAATCCTTTATCCATGAACAGAATGGCACTGCCCTTACATCTGACCTACTCGTCAGAATGGCAGTAGCCCTTACATCTGACCTACTCGTCAGAATGGCCAGATCTCACATCTGACATGGGAGGAACTTAATCCTTTAGCCATGAACAGAATGGCTCAACCCTTATATCTGACCTGCTCATCAAAATGTCTATGGGACTCATCACTTTCCCTTGGAGGAAACCTCTATCTAGAGAACACCAAGCTTCTCCCTGAAGTACTCAAACTTCACCCTAGCCAATGGATTTGTCAACACATCAGCTATCTGTTCCTCCGTTGCAACATACTGGAGCTTCACTGCTCCCCTCTGCACCATATCCCTAATATAGTGATACTTGATCTCGATGTGCTTCGACTTGTCATGGAACACTGGATTCTCTGGCAACTTCACGCAACTCTGGTTGTCACAATGAATAAAAGTAGCATCCATCTGGAGATCAAATAAATCGAATAGTAGCTTTCATAGCCATACTGCCTCACAACTAGCTGAACAAGCTATGACATACTCTACTTCATCTGTACTCAGTGCCACACAGGATTGCTTCCTGCTAAACCAAGAGATCACACCTGATCCCATACTGAAGCAACACCCTAAAGTGCTCTTCCTATCGATGGCACTTCCTGCCCAATCTGAATCAACATAACCCTCCAGGTTAATCTTCTGATTCGCATCGTACTTGAGCCCATAATCAATTGTACCTCTCAGGTACCTCAGAATATGCTTTGCAACAATCAAGTGAACATTTCTCAGATCTATCAAGAACTGGCTCAAGGTGTTCACAGCAAATCAAATGTTTGGTCTCGTGTTCATTAGGTACATCAATGACCTAATCATCTGACAATACATCGTAGCATCAACCGACTCTGA
>LPNX011082292.1:262429-301817 GCA_001517045.1 Pseudotsuga menziesii | reverse complement strand
TAGCTTCAGGTTCGATGCCATAGGTGTGGCCATAGTCTTGCAGTCCATCATCCCAAACCTCTTCAGGATCTCTACTGCATACTTCCCTTGTCCAAGGAGGATTCCATCCGCACTCTACCACACCTCCATACCTAGAAAATAATGCATCATACCCATCCATACCTGTCAAAAATAGGTCATCTACATATAGTAGAAGCATCATTGGGTTGCCATCTTCAACCTTGTAGTAAAGGTTGGAATCTGCTTTACTCTAAGTAAAGCCCAAACTGGATAGAAAGCTATCTATTATTTCGTACCATGTCCTGGGTGCCTGTTTCAAACCGTACAGGGCTTTCTTCAATCTGCACACATGAGACTCCCTGTCATGTGTCTCAAAACCGAGTGGTTTTTCTACATACACTTCCTCTTCCACTACACCATTCAAGAAAGCAATCTTGACATCCATCTGGTGTATCTTCCATTTCATTACTGCAGCCAGAGCAAGTACTGATCTGATGGAAGTGTATCTAGCTACAAGAGCAAAGGTTTCTTCATAATCTATTCCTTCTTTCTGAGAGAAACCCCAAGCCACAAATTTTGCCTTATATTTTTCAATGCTACCATCTGCAACATGTTTGATCTTGTAGATCCATTTGGAAGTTACAACTGACTTCCCTTTTGGTCTTGGGACAACATCCCAAACATCATTCTTCATGATCGATTGGTATTCTTCGATCATAGCATCCTTCCATTCTTTCCGTTCTGTCGCTTCTTCATAACTGGAAGGTTCTTTATCAATGAAATCACATAGTAAAGCTACATACCCGGAGCAGGATCTGGTCCTCTTTCTTTCTCTATGATTCTCTTCTGGAACCCCATATCTTTCTGCACCTTGGATAAGTTCTCGTACCCAAGCAGGTTTCCTCTTATGAGGATTCTTCTCCAGAGGTGGATCTACAGGTCTTTGTGGTTCTTCGAATTCTCGATCTTCTTCTTGAGTTTATTCATTCATGGTTGTATCATGAATTATGGGTGCTTCTGCTTCTTCAGGTTCTTCAGCAGGTCTCTTCCTGGATTTGTTGTAAGCTGTGTCTTCATCAAATGTTACATCCCTGCTGATGTCAATCTTCTTGTATCCTGGGAAATATATTCTGTAAGCCTTCGAGCTTTCAGAGTATCCCACAAATATACCCTTCTTTCCTAAAGGATCTAATTTAGTCCTCTTCTCTTTTGGAATGTGGATGTACACAGGACAGCCGAATATTCTGAGATGGCTAACTTCTGGTTTCTTGCTGAAGAAGACTTCTTCAGGAGTCTTGTTCTCGAGTACTCTATGTGGAGTATGGTTATGTACATACACCGCTGTTCTGGAAGCTTCCGTCCAAAGATGCATAGGAAGGTCTTGATCATGAAGCATTGATTTTGTAGCTTCCATGATAGTTCTATTCTTCCTCTCTGCAATCCCATTCTGTTGTGGATTGTAAGGAGTGGACAACTCCCTCTTGATCCCTGATTCTTTGCATAGCTCTTTGAATTCATTTGAAGTGAATTCTCTGCCATTATCTGATCGAAGGGTCTTGATATTCTTTTCAGTATGGATCTCAATCAAGGCTTTGAATTCATTGAACTTACTGAATACTTCGTCCTTGTTCTTCATGAAGTAAACCCATGTCTTCCTAGAAAAGTCATCAATAAAAGAAACATAATATGCATACCCGCGTAGTGAGTTTGATGACATAGGACCGCATACATCGAAGTGGATTATTTCCAAGATTCATTTTGCTTTGCTTTCACTACTTGGAAATGTCTTCTTTGTATTCTTTCCTTTCGCACATCCTTTGCAGACCCCATCATGTTTTGCTTGAATTTCAGGAAGACCTTCGATAGCTTTGCTTGCAATAGGTAGTGCTCTGTAATGCACATGTGCAAGCCTTCTATGCCAAAGATCACTTGGCTCTACTGTGTCATGGACCAAGGCTTGTTCTGGATGGCCCTTCAATTTTTACAAGCCTCCTTCTTGTTCTCCAATCACCACTGCATCATTGATAGTCTTTCCTTTTGGCCACATGATGACTTGACCATCTATGAATGCAGCCCGCATTCCTTTTGCATCTAATGCTGATATGGAGAGAAGGTTCTTCTTGAGTCGTGGCACAAACAATACTTCTTTCATTGTTAGAGACTTTCCAGAGTCTAGCTTATAGGAAGATTCCCCACTACCTTTTATTGGATATTGGTAGTCATCTCCTAGCTTTACCTTGTGAGGTGATTCATGTTCTGACAGTCTTACGAAAGATTCCTTGAATCCTGTCATATGTTTGGAAGCCCCACTATCGATGAGCCAATCATCACTTCCATGAGTAATGTTTCCTGTGAGAGCAGAAATTAGAACATATTCATCCTCGCTTGAAGAATCTTCACTTTCATATCTGGTTCTCTTCTTGGATGGTTCATCATCCTCTGCAGCATGAGCATGATGTCTTCTTTGGTTGCTCTTATTTGTTGGATTTGGTTTCTTAGGATAGTTCTTTGCATAATGTCCTGCTTCATCACATGTATAACATATGACTCTAGATAAATCCATTTTGTGATAGGAATTACCTCTCTGGAAATGAGATCTTCTTTTGGATGTCTTGGAGTGAGACTTGGAGTGTACTATGAGAGCCTGATCTTCACTTCCCATCTTCTCTTATCGAGCTGCTATTCGAGATTCTTCTTGAGAACATTCTTCCCATAGTCTACTGAACTCGACTAACTTCTTTCTAGCACAGATTCCTTGGATGAAAGAATCCCATGACCTAGGGAGGCCATTCAAAGTAGTCATCATAATATCTGCATTTTCCACTTCTTCCTTGATCTGAGAAACTCTTGTGAAGTAAGACTGGATTGTTTCTGCATTCTGAATCTTCACATTCTTCAGCTAGTTTCTCATAGTCATCTTCCGGTTTATGTTCTTCCCTTCAAACAATTTGGTTAGGGCATCAAACATAGCTTTAGGTGTCTTTAGGGAGGACACCTGTGGTATGAGATGATCCTTGATAGAATCAGCAATGATTCTCTTTGCCATAACCAACTTATTCTTATGCAAGGCCTTAGCCTCATCTCCCTCTGGAATTGGAACCTCCTCATGGATGTAGGAGTCTAACTCATTCTCTTCCAGGACCAGGGATATCCTATACTTTCAAGCTCGGAAGTTATCAGCTCCCTCAAGCTTTTCATCAAGCTTGGTATGATGAGACATATTAACTGAGAACCTCAAATGGAAATACAAAATATTTTAGATCTTACCAGAGTCAAGATGTCGAATCTGAAACTTGAGCTGAAATCCTGCAGAGCTGGTTCAAGAGCAAATTAGGGTTTTGCTTTTCTGGAGTTTTGTCCAACCAAATGCCTTGAAATTTGTCCCTAACTTCGATTTTGGGGAGGAGATCAATCCAGGCCTGGGCTCACTGAAAAATTCCTCCTCTGTGAAAAGCCCTAATTTCCGACAGTAGTGACGGGTCCAAAACTGAAAAACCTCAGAATTGGATTTCGCTTCGATAGAAAGATGTGCCCTAAGGAGGAGAGTTATTCCACCTTACTTTTGCTGAAAATCTGTGGAGGAAGATCCACAAACTAGGAAGCCCTAGTTCCCGCATTTGCACAGTGTCTTCTTCTCAGGTTAGCTCTGATACCATGTTAGTTTTTCAACATTCAAGCTAGCATTATGTTAGGATCTTTAATTGAGAGAACAACAAGTAAATCAATCAAACACAAGAGACAATGAACACAGTGTTTTTCCTCGGGGAAACCATAAATGGAGAAAACCCTGCAACTTCCTCAGAGATAGAATCAGCACAAAGGTAAATCCACAAAACAGTAAGATGCACTCCCGACAGCAGTAACCTTCTTCTTCACTAGCCCCAATGTCTTCTCCTTCCTCAACTATGCGCTACACTTGAGTGTGTAAGTGATGTGTGCTAAATAGAGAGTCCAACTCTCTATTTATACTAATCCCAACATGACTAAAACCCTACTAGGGCTGACCTCTACTTGGAGAGTCTAATGACCCTAGTGCCCCGAAACTGTAGGGACTTTAACCCTTAGACAATCGGAGGGTTACCCACTATGATTTGACATGACTTGTTTACATTATTGATTCTCCCGATTGGAACATCGGGGCATGGCAACATGACTCAATTACATAATAGATACATCCCAGAATAACCATCGGGTTACAATACATAAGATACATAGATGAATACATTCCGAAGTTACAAATACATCAACAATACACAGGTATTGCAAGGGACGTAATCAGTCCTAAGATTCTCCTTCAAGTTTTGAAGTGGCATATAATCAGTCCCGGGAGATCTTGCAGGTTTTTCAAGAGGCATATATTAAGTCTTAGGATGTAACTACTTGATGGCTTTCTCGCAGATACGATGAAGACCTACATGGAGGACTAGGCCTACATCCAACATGAAAAAGGGATGGCACTGTAGATGAATACCTGGCAGAGGACTAGGCCTACATCCAGCATGAAATAGGGTTGGAACTGTAGAAACTTCTGATGACAGATGGTATGGGACGATGATCAAATTATAAGAAGATGATGGCAGCAGCTATGATGAAGACTCTATGACTCTGTGATGATGATGATACGATGAAGACCTAACCAGATATGCTGATGGCTATGTGTAGAGAGAATATATTCCTAGTTAAGAGGGAGTGTTAATGTATTTGTAACTTTAGAAGATATTTTGATGTATATTATCATTGTATGTTGTTGTACCCTCATTGGGGATGTGTGTTACCCCTTTACGGGATATCTAAATTGTGTCTATACCTTGAGGTACAAGCTCTGTTGTAAGTCGGGGCAATAGTCCCTAGTGTAACATCATGTAATATGTAATTGTGGTCTCTCTAGGAGAAGTGGACCCCATGTGAGATGACATGTAGGCCTAAGTCTTATATTTGGTCAATGAATTGAAAGGGTATACATAGGGAGTCACTCTCCCTCATTTATTCACACCTCACACGCTCTCTACGGCGCATGAGAGAGGGAGAGAGTCAGAGGAGGAGAGAAAGATAGTTGCTAAACATTTCTTATTATTGCTTTTGATCGTCTGACTATTCTGAAGAAGTTTGCGGGGTTTTCTCCTTTATGGTTTCCCCGATGAAAATATTTGTGTCTTGTGCATCTTTTACATTTTATGCATTTTGTTGTACTTGTTATTCTTTTGGATAAAGATCCTAGATAATCTAATCAAATATTAAGAAAATCTAACAACTACAATATTTACAATCACAAACTAAGATACAACAATCAAGGCATTTCAAGTGGATGGGTTTTCTACAACAGTTTCATTTGGTTATTAAGTATAAGAAAGGAATTCAGAACAAAAATACAAATATGTTATCTAGACCTCCAACAATTGCTTCTATTTCCATTCAACAAACTCCTTTAGTTCATGCAAGTTATGTTGAACAATATACTAAGTATGAAGAGTTCAAAGAAGTTTATGAATCACTAATTCATGGCTATCAGAATGAAGAATTTAACTATCTTATCAATGACAAGTTGATGTATCATCTTGATAAAATATGTATTCCACAAAGTGAAAGAGTGCATTGATAAGAGAAGTTCACACTTCTCTCATTTCAGGACATTTTCAAGTAGGTAAAATTGTAGCACAATTACAAATTTTTTGCTATTGGCCTTGAATGAATGAAACAGTGTCCAAATATGTAAATGATTGTGTTATGTATGCAACAAGAAAACCAAGTAACAAAAAGTTAGGCTTTGTATACTCCACTTCCAGTTCCTTCTCCTCCATGGGAAAGTGTTTCAATGGATTTTGTAGGAGTTTTACCAATGTCTAGAAAAGGACATGACTATCTATATGTTGTTGTGGATTGATTCAGTAAAATGTGTATACTCATGACTTGTAAAAATCATATTACAACTGAGATGACTACTCATTTGTTCTTTCAAAATGTATGGGTCCATTTTGGACTTCCTACTTATATTATTTCTTATCAAGATTCCTGCTTTCGTGGAAATTTTTGGTCATCTTAATGGGAACTTATGGACACAAAGCTGAAGAAAAGCACAACATTTCATCCACAAACCGACAGTCAAACTGAAGTGGTCAACCAAACCGTGGTACATATTCTTCGAGGATATTGTGCTAAGCATCCTAAGCTTTGGGAAGAAAACTTGCATTATGTAGGACATGCCTACAACATAGTTATACACTCTTCACTCAGAAGTCTCCATTCGAGACATGTTTCGAGTACTTTCCAAAGTCTTCTTTAGACTTTGTTTTTGGGAAAGATACAATGGAATATGGGCAGGTTGATGCAAATAAAGCTTGGAATTTTTTTTAGTAGATCCAATTAAATCATCAAGTAGTGCAGGAACAGTTGGAATCCAGTCAGGCCAAGTACAAAGAATGACATGACAAGCATTGTATAGGTCATCACTTCTATATTAGTGATCAAGTATGGCTTCTTATCAACAAAGATCGACTCCAAAGGTAGAAAGTTTAAACCTATCAGGTATCGACCCTTTACAGTTTTGGACAAAGTCGGTAATAATACTTTTCGGTTAGAATTGCCTCCTTATATACAAATGTATTCAATTCTCAATGTGGAAAACTTGAAACTATATGGGCCACCTATGATTTTAGACTAGGTCGTACAGGTTCAAGTACCTTCTATGGACAATTTTTCTCCTGAGTATCTCAGTGAACTTCAGGAAGATGTAATAATGGACAAGAAGGTAAGATATTCACAAAGAGGAGACATGGAGTTCCCTCATGTGGGGTTAAAAGGACTGCATCCAAGCAAAGAAAGGTGGCTAGAGACCGGAAGAGTGAAGGATTTGTACCTTCACTTATTTTATAAATGATTCCATGCTTTTGGTGGCCCAAAAGCTTCCCAGACGGAAGGTTTGATCTAGGATGATCATCTCAAATACGATCAAATTTAAAGTTTTCAAAATGTAAACTAAATCTTACAGAGTGAAATATATCATCGACAACTTTCTGTTGATGCTTATTTTGTCTGAAACGGCCTCTGGATGCAGAAGTTGTCAACAGTTGAAGTTTCAATAAAAAAGGTCAAAAACTGGGCAAAATGGTAAAAATATGGCAAATGAATGTTTTGGTAAAATTGTGTGGAATATATAGGAATTAAATTCAAGACCTTTGAGACCATCCACGCCTACACATAGTTTATCTAGCCAAATTTCTCTCCCATGTTCCTTAATAGTGATATGGAAAAGGTAGTATATGAAGTTGAGTTAGAATTATTTTTAAAAGAGGTGGGGTCTAAGGCTAAGCCGTCGACCCATAAGCCAACATCGAGGTTGTGTGGAACCAATGTAATGGAGACAAGTCAACGAAATATATGCCAACCACCTTCCAGCTCAATCGATGGGCCAAACTATAATGTGTAACCTTAGCCATATCTAGGTCAATGTGGAATACAGCGCGTCATTCATCGTGCCAACAAAGCATATGATTAAACCATATTGAAACCATAATATAATGTGACCATACGATATATTTTCCACCTTTTAAAAATCACGTGGAGGGAGGAGAATCCTACGACTTTGACCCCGGGACCTCTCCCCAAATAACTCAGTGTGTTACCATTGGGGCAACGCCCAACCGTTTCAATGTATGCAACGCGTAATTCTTGTAAGTTGCAAGCACCCAATCCTTATTTAAACCACGAATCCAAGCCACGGTGGGAGAGGAAGTTAGGGGTTTTTACAACATGAAGGTTGCACAAAAACTGAGACAAGTACATGCACATATCGCGAGGTGTTGATGCTATTAATGGGAACGTATCTCGAGGTAGAATCCATACAGAGTGTACTCTTTTGTCTTATTTGCAAGAAGTTTGTCTCATTTTGCATGCCAGAGAAAGGTCTTAGGCACGTATAGACAAATTTATACTCATTTTTCTCAGAATTTCGTAAGGAGTTCAGTGGTGCTGTTTATTTCTATTTTTTACTAACAAAAAACATAAGTGTTTCTAGAATACTCATTTTGTAATATTTTGAAGACTTAATAGATCGCCCTTCCCATTGGAAGTGGCTTGGAGACATAGACCAAGAGGCATGAACTCCGTTATCAGTTGTTGTCTTCAATTTTTGGTTTCATATCTCTTTTTCTTTGCTTATGTGAAAGAATTAAAGCATTTAAAATTCAGTTTTTAAGCCTGTTTTATGAGTATTTAACATACAAATTCACATGGAAATTTATGGTTAAAAGATCCTAAAATTTCAGATCAAGTTTGGTATCAGAGCTAGATAACCATTGCAATGTGAGTTTATGTTAACAAGATCCAGGCTACAGCGTGGTGAAGGAGAACTTGAAGTGTTTGATCCAAAGATTGGTTCAAGAAGGGGGAAAATGTATTCACCAAAAGGAGAAGAAGAAGCTTATTCTATCTCATCTGAAGGGGAATTTATGAAAGCTTTCATGAGAATGCAAACAATGGTAGAGGAGCTCTATCAGGATTGGAAGAGAGGTGAACAAGGAGGTCCATCTCATGCTGAAGGTAAAAAAGAAGGAGGTGGTGACGAACCTCCTAAAACTCCACCATCTTCTATGTTTTATCTTGATGGTTCTTTAGATTCTCCATTTGAAAAGAAAAAGGAAAGATTCACTTTAATGTGCCTCAATTAAAGCTAGAAATTAAGTTTGAATTACCTATGTATAGTGGAGAGTTTAATGCTGAAAAATTGGATAGTTGGATCCATTAAATTGAAGTTTATTGTAGGATTCAAAAGTTTAATGAATATAGCATTACGGTTCAATTGGATTCTCTCCAACTAGGAGGGACTGCTCTCATTTGGTGGGAGAGAAGATCTCAAGAGGATCTTTCCACAAAAGGAAAAATCATCTTCTCTTGGTATGAGTTCACTTTAGCACTAAAAAAACAATTGTATTCATTAGGGTATATGCAACAAGATATGATGGATTGGCCAAATCTGAGGCAAGGTAAGGGACAAAGTGTGTAAGATTACACACAAGAATTTTGAAAAAGAGCATTGGTACTTGGTATACCTCTCTACACCCGGGAAGTCTTGTCAAATATATAGGAGGATTGCATAGTTATTTATGTCATATGATGTTGATGTTTAATCTTACTAACCTTGATGATGTGTGTGTTCAAGCAACTCACATAGAGACAAAGGGGAAGAATACCAAAGAGAACTTTTCCAAGGAACCTTTCAAACCTAATGGAAACAATGCTAACTGTAATGGGAAAGGTAAACACACCGCTACTATGAAGAAGGAAGGAGATAAACCTACCGATACTCATTGTCAGAAGAAAGGTCATGATGCTTCCAAATATTAGAAAATTCATCCAGAGATCAAGCCTAAGAAGTTTCGAAATAAAGAAGACAAAAAGACTACTACAACAGCAATCCGACATGATTTGGGATTAGACTCTGGGGATGAAACTAAGGTGGTTGCTACAAGCATTCAAGGTAAAACTCCTTCTTGTTCTGTTTCAAGAAATGAACCTGTCATTGATAAAAGAAAGAGGAGTGAGTTATTTAATATTAGAGTTATCTCGAAACATACAAAAATTGATACTCGTTTTGATAGTGGATCACAAGAAAACCTCACTTCAAAACAATTTTTTAAGAAATTACAATTGGAAACTAAGTTACACCCTAATCCATAGCCACTTGGATGGGTATGTGATAATGCACAATTACAAGTTACAAAATAGTGTAGACTTAGGTTTTCCTTCACTTCTGGTTTTGTTGATGAGGTAGATTTAGATGTGGTTCCGTTAGGTATATGTGGTATTGTGTTGGGTAGTCCATATATTTATGATAGGAAGACTATCTTTTACAGGTAAGATAATAGGTATCAGTTCACTAAATATGGTATTGAATATATTGTTTGTGCACATCGCATGAAAACTAATATTTCTTTAGTTTCTGCAAGTCAAATGAAGAGGTTGGTAAATGCAAGTAAAAACTTTGTGCTTATGATAATAAAACCAAAAGATGTTGAACAAACTGAATCCTTTAAAGGTTGTGATCCTAAACTTAAAAATGAATTAATAAAGGTGGTATCTAATTATGATATTATTTTTTGAGAACCTAAAGGCTTACCTCCTAAAAGGGAAATTCAACATGAAATTCATTTACTACAAGATGAACCTCTTCCTAATATTGGTATGTAGAGGCATTCCATTGTTGAGAATGTAGAGATAAAGAAATGGGTTCACGAATTAATTGATATAGGGCCATTCGACCAAGTTCTTATTAAGATTACATATTCTTAGATAGATATCATTAGTATTCAATTAAATTTCACAACAATAGCATATGCAGTATCACCAAAAGAAACACAATCACAAGATACACACAGATTTATCCTGGGAATCCCTCTATGGGAAGAAAACCAAGAAAACTTCCTCTATATAGATGTATCAAAAGTACAAAGATGAAACCCAAAACAGTTGCTCCTTCTCCTTGCATATCTCTCTCTCTCCCCTATGTGTTATACAAAAGTGAGTGTGAATGTCTAAATGAGGAACACACCTCATTTATTTATACTCTTTCTTCCACTTGAATTTTTCCCTAACAAGTCGACCCCAATAAACTTACTGGGTAGACTTCACCTAGGAGGACACAAAACAATATTATCTTATATGCATGAGGGTTCTATTGACCCGACTTACAATAGAGGTTTTACCTCATGACTCTATGATGACCAAATACAATAGTAACATCCCAATGGAGGAATAAAGCATCTCCAATAGGTTACATCAATAAAATACATTTAGAATATTCTTCAAAGTTACAATATTTCAACAGTCACCCTTAACAAGAAGAGTATTCTACTGAAAAAGACAACATCAACTATAGGAGCAAGGAGAGAGAGCGTCTACAACATCATTAAGGTGATACATCTATATGCCATTGGAAGTTTTCAATAATCATCAACAATTGGAACAATTACTGGAACATATTCAGCATATTCAGTACTAGAACATCATCTTCTACAACATTAAGTCTTCATATGTTATCTTCATCTTCTACGGCACTCGATCGCTCGATCCTCTAGAGCACTCGATCGCTCCATCCTTTACAGCACTCAACCACTCTGTCCTTTGCAACAACACTTAATCTTTTGATCAACAACAACATAAACTACAACACACATGATCCAATTAGGATATTATCAACCCCTATCACTTTAGGACATAATTACAAGGATTATTCAATCCTCACACCTCACGAAGACAAAAGTCCACGAATCTAATTATAGAATGATCAATCCCTGTCACTTTAGGACATAACTACAAGGACGATGCAATCCTCGTGCCTCACAAAGACAAAAGTTCGTGGATTTAATTAAGAGATGATCAATCCCTATCACTTTAGGACATAAGTCCAAGGGCGATGCAATCCTTGCGCCTCATGAAGACAAAATTTCATGGATCCAATTACGGGTTGATCAATCCCTATCACTTTAGGACATAAGTCCAAAGATGATGCAATCCTCATGCCTCACGAAGACAAAAAGTCCACAGATCCAATTATGGGAAGATCAATCCCTATCACTTTAAGACATAATTCCAAGGATGATGCAATCCTACCACAACTTGGAGATAAATGTTTGCATATCACTTTAGGAATAATGTCCAGGGATGATACAATCCCACTGCAACATCAATAATTTTACTCCCCCTTTTGAGGACGGTCCACATCATCAACCTGATCCCCCTTTTTGAGGAGGGTCCATATCATCAACCTGCTCCCCATTTTCGAGGAGGGTCCATATCATCAACCTGCTCCCCTTAGGAGGAGGGTCCACATCATCATCGTTCCTCCTTGCAAGGAAATTCTGGAACATCATCATCATTGTTCCTCCTTATGAGAAATGTATATAACATCATCATCATTGTTCCTCCTTATGAGGAAAGTCTACAACATCATCTTCAATGTTCCTCCTTATGAGGAAAGTCTACAACATCATCATCATTGTTCCTCCTTACGAGGAAGGTATTTTCGGTCTACACCAAGCTTGTCACGGAAGTATTCAAACTTTACTCGAGACGAAGGTTTGGTAAATATATCAGCAACTTGCTCATCGGTAATCACATACTGGAGCTTTATATCTCCCTTCTATACCATGTCGCATATATAAAAATATCATATTTCTATTTGCTTCGACTTGTCATGGAACACTGGGTTATTCGTCATCTTTATACAAATCTAGCTGTCACATAGAATCACCATGGTATCCAACTCCAGATCAAATAGACTTGAAATCAACTTCTGAATCCATATGGATTCACAACTATCAGGACAAGTTGTTATGTACTCTGCTTCAGTTGTGATGGGATCAACACTGGACTGCTTCTTGCTAAACCATGAGATCATGGCGAATCCCAAACAATAAAATCCACCTAATGTACTCTTCATGTCTGAGGTACTTCTAGCCCAATCTGCATCTGTATAACCATACAATCTGTGGTTATGATCTCCATCATAGTATATTTCAAAGTCTATCGTACCTTTCAGGTACCTCATCATATGCTTTGCAGTTATCAGGTGAACACGTCTAGGTTTAACTAGATACTAACTCAAGGTGTTCATATCAAAGCATATATATGACCGGGTATTCATCAGATACATCAACGACCCAATAATCTGTATGTACTAATTCGCATCCACTAACTTTGATGATTCATCAGATAACAACTTTAGGTTGGTATCCATGGGTGTGTCCATGGCTTTACAATCCAACATATCAAATCGTTTTAAGATTTCCACAACATATTTTCCCTGGTTGAGAAATATTCCTTATGGGCTCTGCCATACTTCCCGGCATAGAAAATAGTGCATCAATCCAAGATCTTTCATCTCAAATTCTTCAACGAGCTTCTTCTTGCATTCTACAATCTGTTTCTCATTTCCTGTCAAAAATAATTCATCCATATGCAGTAATAGTATCACAGGTTCATCATTCATAACCTTAAAGTAAAGGTTAGGGTCAGCTTTACTTTTGGTAAATCTCAATCTCGTCAAGAAGCTATCTATCCTTCCATACTAAGATCTAGGAGCTTACTTTATTCCATACAGAGCCTTCTTCAAGTTACATACATGAGTCCATCTGTATTCAACTTCAAATCCCTGTGGTTGTTCTATGTACACTTATTCATCAATAACACCATTCAGGAAGGTTGTCTTCACATACATTTGGTGTAAACTCCATTTCATCATGGATGAAAGTGCCATGATGGTTCTGATGGAAGTGTACCTTGATAATGGCGCAAATGTATCTTCATAATCAATTCCCTCTTTCTGAGAGAATCCTCTAGCCACAACCCCTGCCTTGTATTTGTCAATACTTCCATTATTCTACCCATTCTTCTTCTAAGAGAATCCTCTAGCCACAAACCTTGCCTCTGTCATTGCTTCTACACATTCTTTATTATCTACAACTTCTCCATAGCTGGTAGGTTCTTGATCTACAATATCACACATCAAAGCTACATAACTGGAGAATGGATTTGATCCCTTGCTTACTCTTGTGAAGCCTTTTGGATCTCCATACTTCTCTGCTTCTTGTATGATTTCTCTTACCCAAGTAGGTTTTCTCTTTCGTGATATATTCATAGTATCAGGTGATTGAGGTTCTAGCATATCATTGTCCTCTAATGTTTCATTTTCAAGGGAGGGTGCATCTTCTACATTTCCGTTAAAGTTGAAGCGTAAGTATTGAGTTGCATCGGATTTGAACTCTCTTCTACGAAACGAATATTGTGAGCATAGCAGAAATTTTGCTTTCTCTCTAACAATTTCTCTCCTCCGCAAACCAAGTTCATCCTGTGCAGTGTTCCTAAAACGTTTTGAAGCTTATTCACGAGGCAGTCCAAAATTCAAACTATTTTGTCTAAATACAACATGATTCGGCGTGAATATACAATCTCGTGCGATAAGATTCATAATTCTTTCAATAGCAACGAGAAGTTTAATGACTATATTGAATTAGCCTTACTCATATTTTCTATATCTAATTATCTATTATGATATTATTTTAAGTAATTTTTTCATATAAAAAAATGTTTATGTTTGAAGTCTATATTTAATTATCTATTATGATATTATTTTAAGTAATTTTTTTATTAAAAAATGTTTAAAGAGTTTGAAGTAGATTAATATAGATTTATTTTAAATCTTAACTTAAGATGGTAAAATTAAATTTTAATGAGCGGGATATAGGGCATTTATTTTGATTCAAGATACCCATATCATATTCATATTTTTAACTTTATAAAAAGATAATAAAAAAAATTTATAATAAAAAAAATTGTTGAGCAATCATTAAGTGAAAATCATTTCATAAAAAAATGATCCCTATCATAAATATATAAATCTTATAAATTTTAAAATAATATAATATATTCTAACAAAAAATACTTGTTAATTAATACAATGTTAAATCATTTTACAACTTCTTTATCATAGTTTTCTATATCCATAGACTTATAACTAATAAACCTAATGTTGACTCTCATAATAAGCTGAAGGAACATTACAATAATTGTATAACCTTTTCAAGAGGATTTCTCACTTATTTGGTATTGAGTAATGTAAAGTATTTTTCTAAAAATGTTCTTTTAAGTGAATGTGATAGGGAGATTGTGTAGTTGTAAGTAATGTTTGAAATAATATTTGATGTTAAGAAGGTTGTATTTAATAAAGAAGGAACTTGATTATATAATTTTTTTCATCGTAACTATATTTTCATTAAAAATAAAGATATAGAATTTATATTGGGATAACTACATAGATAGTACAATAAGAAGATGGTATTTTATTTATAATAATTTTTTATGCTTTTTAATAACTATAAATTTAGATACTTTTTAGAAAAATGTTATTAATCTCAAAACTAGGTATTAAAACCACATTAATCTTGGCATTGACCTATTGCTCATTCACATTGAGCTCAAATTAAAATATCTTCAATACACCTAAATATTAAAACCACATTATTCTTGGCTTTGACCTATTACTCACTCACAATAATCTCAAATTAAAATATCTTCAATACACCACATAAAATGACATAAATCTTTAATGAATATTCCAATTTTGAAATCTTTTAAAAAAATCTTTACAAAAATCCATTAAAGTTTTATAATAACTAGTTTTAAAACATATGCACACATGTTTGGACTTTTTTATTATGTGAACTAAAAAAAATTTCATTCAAATATAAAATATATATTCGAAACATTAAGTTTATTTGATTGAAATAATCAAAAAGATACTACCCATTATCAATTGAGATTTACAAAGAGACAATAGCATCATTCTCTGATCCCTACACATAAAGCTTTTAACTTTAAACAACCATTAAATATACATTCAACTTTTACAATTATATTCTCAAATTAAGAAATATGTATATTTCAATATATTATGTTTTAAACTCCAATGATTACTTGCATCATAAGGAATCAAGTTTCTACACATGTAAATGAATTATTTTTAAGTCTTAAAAGGGGACAACATAATCTAACATTATTTCTGTGATAAGGATGACCATGATTAGAATCACATATATTATCATAGGCTTAAGGACTAGCCACTTTAAAATTATATAATTTGTTAATATTATATTAATTATTTGAATAGATTTAATTTGATATTTGAATATATATAAAAATTAGTGGATAGTAATGAAATAAAATTTCAATTTCATATTAAATGCAACAAAAATACCAATTTATAAAGTTAAATAAAATATTTCATTGATATATATCTTATTAATTTACGTTGTACCTAAGAAACTCCATGAGGAAGGATGAAGGCAAGGGGTTTCTTATTATTTGGTTGATAAGGAAGTTATGTGAGCTCATGCAAAGCATCAACAAGTCAAGTAACATCAAGGGTATTGATGGAAACCATAAGAGGTATGAACTAGTTATGCTTACTCGTATAAATACTAAAAAGGGGATTCGGTAAGAACCCCTTCTTAATTGATATGTTAATAATAATGTTGGATGCATTTATATGACTTTATAACTAAATAGGATATGGACAAGCTTGGGAAACCTTAGTCGAATAAACATTGCTACGTATTTTTTGCATTCATATGGTTGTATGTCATCATTGAACTGGTTAAGAGGTAATAACCAAAGATTGATGAGTAGTATGCTCATGTTGCGCATATGATGCCATGTGTGAGGCCATGTGGTTCTTGGGTTGAGAATCCTATAATGTTGCACAAGTATCCCATGAACTCCCTAGCTATGTGAAATCCGGGATGCAACCTCTTTGCCAAAATTCAAGGAGTGCACTCCTGGTGTTGTGTCTGGGTGAAAAAGGAAGGCATTTAGATAGTTAACCAAATGTTTGGGGAAATGGTTAGGTGTTGTGTGGAAGCATTGGCTAAGATGGCCAACTTGCATGGTAGGACACATGAGTAGGAATCATAATGTTCTATAGAAATGTTAGAGTGTATTGGGTGAATGCGCATAGATGAATTATGAGCATCAAATTAAATTTCTTGGGAATAAGTTCCGCGTGCTCCCGAGATACCGTTAAGCAGTGAAAGGAATGGCGTGGATAATCAGTTATGATGTATGAGTGGTTAATTTGATTATGCATGATGAGAATTTGACATAAGTGTTGACTACATTTTGAGAATGCTTGACTATGCAAGTGATGCGTGAATAAGAGATGAGCTCATTGAATTGGATATGGAAACATATGATTTGATTGAATTATTGAGTTATAATTTTGGAATTCATTTCATAACTACTGTAGATATTTCAATGAAATAATAAATGTTGAAATGCTAATGATTGTTTGGTTGATTGAGAATCGTGTCAAGAGAACATGCTCGAAGTGGATTCCCAATTTATGGCAGCAAGTGTAAGACAATAAATAAGGACATAGTAATACCACTAAAAAGTTCCAAACAACATGAGGAGGATCTCTTGGGTATTAGAATCTAAATGTATATAAATTTAGATGTAAATTTTTTGTTGATATTTTGATGATAAATACTAATGGCTATTAGTTGATTGTGAATATTTTTAGGAAGGACATGTTACAGATATGAAATTTGTCATGTCCCCTATTAAATAATTTCCAAATAAGACTATTTGCAAATAATGTTTCACCAACCTACTAGTTCCCTAGGTTGAGATGGAGACATAAATTTTGTAATAAGGAGATATGGGACCCAAAAGAACTTTAGTTTACCATATTCAAATTTAAATGGGTCACAGAAATGATAAATTCTAAGAAAATAAGGTGGCTTGGGTTCATGAAGACACTTGCAATCTTGTGGAGGCTTTGGGCTACTAGATTCCCCCCAAACTGGCATGATATTCATCCAAATTCAAACACATGGGTAATGTAACATTATTGGATGGTTATTCAACTATCATATAATGATACAATGAATTCGAATTGGTAAAGGAGGGTAACTCCCATGGAAGAGGAAGAGACTAGAAGACGAGGTGTGCCACTTGGAAGGAGATTCTATGCACCCTATGACAACAAGTGATGGAAGATTCTATGACAAGTATGACAAATTCATACCTGATTTATGACATATGATAAATATGACATGACAAGGATAAAACTAGCCACCAAGAGGTAAAATTTGGGAGTTATAGGCAACCATTTGAATTGGGGAAAGAATTGAGCATGAAGAGGAAGACAAGTGTCATGAGAGTTACTAAACTACTAAGATGAGTTAGATGAAGTCTATGGAGGTAAATTCGACCTTAGAAGGACTCATGAAGTTAATAAAAGGATGTCATGAGAAAGGAGAATAGACTTTTATCATTTGTTAATTGTAATTTGGTAGTTTGGAGAGCTTTTTCTTGTCCATTGTACGACGAGTGTTCACTCTCCCTGCTTGTGAACCAATTCTGAGGGAGTTGGATTCCTTTCCAAGTTGGTTGATGGAGAGACCATTCAAACCTCTCATGGGAGCGTAATGAAGGATTTTTATTTTCAGTTTTAAGGTCCATACAGTCTAATTCTCATATATCTCCTCACTCTCTCATTCCTTCTTCTCCATTCCCCCACACTCTCATTTGATTGTGCACTTGTTGGAGTGGTGCTTGCGCTTTAACGAGTATAGTTGATGCCCAAGATTTAACACATGATTCATGGATCTGTAATCTCATCTACATATGATGTTTAAGTAAAAATTTCATAAATACATGTATGAAAGGCTTGCATTCCCCATGCTCTTGAATAACTTGTTTTCATGGATTTGGCTTCAATCTTGAAGTGGTTCTATATCATATTTGAATGAGGAATTTTATATGAGTTTTATGATGTTGGGGAAACCATATATTATGTAAGACTCTTTAATTTTATTTGCATATTCTATTCATCTCTACATCCAAGAAACTCCCGTGGGAAAATCTTTCATTCTCATGCCATTATATCACTAGTTTTCATGGAGTTTGGCTTCTATCTTGAAGTAGTTTTATACCAGATTTTTATGAGGGATATTCTATGAGTTTGACGGTTTCGGGAAAGCCATATAATATGTATTACTCTGTAATTTCATGTCCTTATTCTATGTGGCTCAAAATATAATCAACTCATGTGTGAAAATCTTGCATTCCCATGCCATTGGGTCACTAGTTTCCATGACTTTGGCTTCAATCTTGAAGGAGTCTTGTTTCAGATTTGTATGAGGAATGTTATCTGAGTTTGATGATGTTTTGGAAGCCATATATTATGTGTTACTCTGTAATTTCATGTCCCTATTCTCCGTGGGTCGAAATCCAAGAAATCCATATGTGAAACTCTTGCAATTCCATGCTACTAATTCACTACTTTTCATGTATTTGAATCCCATACTTAATGAGTTGTATACCAGACTTGTATGATGGGATTTATATGGCGCTTAATACTTTTGTGGAATCAATTTGTATTCTTTACGTGGTCCCTATATGTCACATCCTGATATGAACCTTTAAATCTACCTTTCATATGTCAAAATCGAGTTAGTTATGCAATTTCCCCATAAGCAATCTCACTAAAATTTATCAAACGAATGTGGAACTCTATAACCGATTTTCAATACTAATAACCATGTGTAATGATATTAAATTAGTTCTTATATCAATATCCATACTCTACTTAAAAATTTTGGAGGTTCGTACATGATTTGGGAAGCCCAGTTGGCCTACACCCTAGGGGGGATTTCATCACAATTTCCTAGTAATTTTTGGCCTTTTTTGTCATCAACCACAAATAAGGTTGAATAGGTCTAAAGTATGATAAAAATTATCTATAAACAATCTTGGGATGTTTTAAGACTCACCATACCATATCCTTTCAAATTTGGTACCATTTTGTGAAAGTTAGAACCCTCTAGAGTCATGACTAGTTAAGCTCGAATGTTGCCCAATTTGTGCAATTCTCCAAAATTTCCAAAAAAATGGACATTACAGTGGTATCAGAACATGTTCTTGGCACATATTGAAGTTATGTATGATAGATATTAATTTAAGAAACTCATTAATTCATATTTTGATGATACAACCAAGCAGCTTATGCAAGAGTTCAAATTGGTGGCTAGTCAACTTAGGGGTAAGATGGAAGCAAGAGGAAAAATAAGTTTCCATCATGGAGAGACACGTAAGAAAATTATTTTGAAGAATTTTATTATTGGTTGCATGGATTTAGACATAATAAGACATATTTGAACTCATTAAAGAACAATCAATCCACAAGTATGGAGGAGACCAAGGAGACACCAAGTTTTGTGGGTGGTGAAATAGAAAAAACATTACATTATGAGGATAGAAAGTCACTCCCAAGTGAATTTAAAAAATATGAGGAAACATCACATGAGAATGAATAATATTCCCTTGAAACTATAGATAATCATTCTGAGACACATTCTACTATGGACATGGACCAAAGAGCATCTACTAATGGATGCTTGAACTATGAAGGAGTACCTACTGATGGGTGGTCACAAATCTATGTTGGTGACATAAATATAAGATTGGAAAATGTTTCAGAAATACTAAATTTTCATAAGCATCAAGATCAATACCTTGTGACAGATAATGAAGAACCAATATCAACCTCCTCATCACCACTTGAGCTTCAAGAAGTTGATCAAATCAAGCAAAAAGAAGAAGCAGAGGTTCAGTCTCATGAACCATCCTTCATTGAAGTGTATTTGAATATGAGTGAAATGGATATACATGAGGCCCTTATCATAATCCATGACACTCAAGCATTGGTATCAAATTCTTGTTGGAAATTTTCTTCATTGGAGGAGCAATCCTTCCTTGAAGACATGGAGAAGATTCAAAGAGAAATGTGCAACACCAAAGGTCATTTCATGTCTTTTATTTTTTATAAAAAAAATTTGGTTGAGCTTAATGAATGGTTACATGAAGCATACTTGAATAATAATGAGGATATTCATAAGCTCAAAATTCAAAATGAGCAACTTCTTGAGAGGTTGAAAGATACTTGTTCTTCCTCCTATGTTTTAGATTGTCATATGGTAGATTGCTTAGAGGATTCTCATGACATGATGGATCATGAGAAACATGAAAAATTGTAGGTTCTTGATGTGTTTGAAGATGATATTGATTAGATCCAATCACTTGTGGTGGAAGAGGAACTTGAGTTTCCCCTTGAAAATGGTTACACACTTTTTGAAGAAGTGCATGATTCCAACACCTTGGAACCAACCCATGAGGAAAGTTTTGCATTTTTAAGGGAGGTTCATTATCCTACCCTTATGTATCCTTTGCATGATGAAAATGTTTCACTTTCTTATCATTTGGGTGAGTTGTTTCTCTCTCCTGCATCATATGCTTCCAAATTTTGCAACATTCATCCTAATGAAGGGTGAAAGGTTTTTTTTTATAGTGCCACATGAAGAGTATGGAATTTCTATCTTTCCTTTTGATGATGGCATGATTAGAGAACCATCTTATTTACATTTTCAGTAGCATCATTTGTTACATTATGATGATACACATCTACATGGGTGCACCTATGATGTTCACTTAAGTCACTTGGAGACTCATAATTTTCCTTGCTCCTTGCCTAGTCCATTTGATGTTGGGGGGACTTCATCATACACTTGGGTGAAGAGATATATGATTGAGGAAAATTATTATTGGCAGAAACATCCTCTATTATTTCATTATGATATACATATTCATGGGTGTATTGATGATACTTCCTTGATCCACTTGAAGTATTCATGTTTTCTTTGCTCCATATTTGGCTCATATTTTCGTGGAGGTTATTTATTCACTTCTTGGATGAAAGAACACATGGATGATTATTATTTTGATGCATATTACATTATTTTGGAACATCATTATATGACATGGTATCCTCACCTATTTCATTGGAACATATTTGATATAATACTTGATGCTTGTGTGTATGGGCCATATAATGATCTACTCACTTGGATGTACAAGCACTTTCATGATTTTTTAATGAGGTACCTTCAGGATGTACATTTGTATGGCGTTGTTATGTAATTTCATGATCTATATTTTGTACTCATGATGTTTGAAAGGGTGCAATACAAGCAATGGGATCCTGGAATTGCTTGGTTTCATGTCACTTGGAGTAGCAGTTCAATTGTTGGTTTGAGAAAACAAACCAACCTTCAGTTGTTTGAGTTCATCTTTGCATAGTAGTGTTCCATTTTCCTATGTGGGAGAAATTTTGAGAGGTGGATTCAAATTTTCACATGCTTGGTGTTCATGGAATTTCATCATAGAAATTTCACACCATGCATGTATCTGGATCATATGGGACCCTGGGATCATTTTTGGTCTCATTGGTTTCAATTTTGGGGGCAGCAGGCAACATTGGAGATTTAGTCACCACTTGAGAAGATGATAGTAATTAGAGTAATGCATCAGCAATCATGGTGGTTCCTCTCTGAAATTTTCTTGGAATCTTAAGAAACTCAAAGTTTGGTAACTCTGTACCAAGTTCAAAGAATTATATAGAAGCAAAAAAGGGGTGAAAGTTCAGAAAATGTTTCCAAAATATGGAGGTAAAGATTATGTGCAAATTTGGTTTTTATGGATTTGATTAATCCTTTTGGTATTAGTGGTGATGTTACAAGATATATCAATATGCACAATCCACATCTCTTTACTTTTGGGAACACAAAATTGCAATACATGAGTGCCACTACTCAAATTGCAGCTAACGAAAATTAATGAGTAGAACCATAGGAGAGCACTTGGTGCAAAGGAAGGAGTACCAAACGAGGATGCCACTTGGGAATATGAACAAATTTTTCAGCATAAAAACATGGAATTTCTTGAGTACAAGAAATCTTGAGCAGGGAGGATTGTCATGTCCCCAATTGAATAATTTCCAAATAAGACTATTTGCAAATAATGTTTCACCAACTGAGTTCCCTAAGTTGAGATGGAGACATAAATTTTGTAATAAGGGGACATGGGACCCAACAGAAATTTAGTTTACCATATTCACATTTAAATGGGTCACATAAATGATAAATTAAATTAAATTAAGGTAGCATGGGTTCATGAAGACACTTGGAAGCTTGTGGAGCCTTTGGGTGACTAGATTCCCCACACACTTGGCATGATATTCATCCAAATTCGAACATATGGGTAATGTAAAATTATTGGATGGTTATGTGGTGTAAAATATCATATAATGAGCCAAGGAATTTGAATTGGTAAAGGAGGGTAACTCCCATGGAAGAGGAAGAGACTAGAAGACAAGGTGTGCCACTTGGAAGGAGATTCTATACACCCTATGGCAACAAATGATGGAAGATTCTATGACAAGTATGAAAAATTCAGACCTGATTGTTAACATATGAAAAATATGAAATGGAAGGGATAAAAATAGCCACCAAGAGGTCGAATTTGGGATTTATAGGCAACCTTTCGAATTGGGGAAAGAATTGGAGCATGAAGAGGAAGACAAGTGTCATGAGAATTACTAAACTACTAAGGTGAGTTGGATGAAGCCGATGGAGGTAAATTCGACCTTAGGAGGCTTCATGAAGTTAATAAAAGGATTTCATGAGGAAGGAGAATACATTTTTATCATTTTTTAATTAGCCTTTGTCATTTTGGAGATATTTTGCTTGTCCATTGCATGGTGAGTGTTCACTCTCCCTGCTTGTGAACCAATTTCGAGGCTGTTGGATTCCTTTCCAAGTTGGTTGATGGAGAGGAAATTTAGAACTCTCATGGGAGATTAAGGAAGGATTTTTGTTTTCAGGTTTAATTTCCATACGGTCGAATTCTCATCTATCTCCCCATTCTCACATTCCTTCTTCTCCATTCCCCCACACTCTCATTTGATGGTGCACTTGTTGGAGTGGTACTTGCGCTTTGATGAGTAAAGTTGATTACAAAGATTTGATACATTATTCATGGCTCTATAATCTCATATACATATTATATTTAATTATAGATATCATAAATACATGTATGAAAATCTTGTGTTGTGCATGCTCTTGAATAACTAGTTTTCATGGATTTGGCTTCAATCTTGAAGTGGATCTATATCAGATTTGTATGAGGAATTTTATATGATTTTTATGATGTTGGGGAAGCCATATATTATGTAAGAATATTTACTTTCATTTCCATATGATATTCATCTTGAAATCCAAGAAACTTCTGTGTGAAAAGATTGCATTCTCATGCCATTGTATCACTAGTTTTCATGGATTTTGGATTTAATCTTGAAGTAGTTTTATACCAGATTTGTATGTGGGATATTCTATGATTTGGATGATTTTGGGAAATCCATATAATATGTATTACTCTATAATTTCATGTCCTTATTATCTGTGTCTTGAAATCTAATAAACTCATGTGTGAAAAGCTTGCATTCTCATGCCATTGGGTCACTAGTTTCCATGGCTTTGGCTTCAATCTTGAAGGATTCTTGTATCATATTTGTATGAGGGATTTTATATGAGTTTGATGATATTGTGACATACATATATGATGTGTTACTCTGTAATTTAATGTCCCTATTCTCTGTGGGTCGAAATCCAAGAAATCCATATGTGAAACTCTTGGAATTCCATGCAACTAATTCACTAGTTTTCATGTATTTGACTCTTTAGCTCTACATTTAATTCACTAGTCACATATTGATATGAATATTTAGCTCTACCTTTAATTCACTAGTCACATCTTGATATGAATCTTTAGCTCTACCTTTCATGTGTCAAAATCGAGCTGCTTATGTAATTTCCCCATAAGCAATCTCACTGAAAGTTATCAAACGAATATGGAACTCTATAACCAGTTTTCAGAAATAATAACCATGTGTAATGACATTCCATGAGTTCTTATATCAGTCCCATACCCTTCTTACAAATTTTGGATGTTTGTACATGAGTTGGAAATCCTAGTCAGCCTACACCCTAGGGGGGGTTTCATCACAATTTCCTAGTATTTTTTGGTCTTTTTTGTCATCATCCCCAAACAAGGTTGCAGAGATCTAAAGTCTGATAAAAAGTATATATAAACAAAATTTGGATGTTTTAAGACTCACCATACCATATCCTTTCAAATTCAGGACTATTTGGTGAAAGTTAGAACCCTTTAGATTCATGACTAGTTAAGCTCGAATTTTGCCCAATTTGTGCATTTCTCCAAAATTTCCAAAAAAGGAACATTACAAAATTATTGGACATGGAATTTAGTGTAATCCCATGAGGAATACTATGTATTATTTCCTGCAAGGGACAAATAAAATAAGGAGGGCCTCATAGTTGGTTAAATATGGTTTTTGCGAGAAACAAATATGAAATTTCAAATTGAGATTTAATAAGTAGTATCTCACATGAATTGTATGTGTGTGATACCGGAGAGATGATGAAACTTGTCTCGGGAGGACAAGCAATGGATTCTAAAAGTTGGAAAGCATAGGGAGGTTTCCATCGTCATTGAACAAAATCCTTAAATGCTTGATTAAGAATCAGTCATTCAGGTGCTTAAGGAAGCCCCCAAATGATAAGCTCAACAAACTCAATTATGTGATGGATTGGCATTGTGATCTGTGAATGGCCTGATAAAACCAATTGTTTGTTGACTTGGCATTCCAATCAGTGATTTCGGAATGGCCTGATAAACTCTGTCTGTGTGTTGGCTTGATTATGGACTCAATAGATAGAAGGGAAAAAAGATGGACCTCTTGTGTGGCAGTCATTTGAAATTGGAACATATTCATGAAAAGAAGTATTGGGTTGTTGTTCATACTTTTATTTTTTATTTATGAATATGTTATTTGATTATGTACTTGAATTCCTGTTATGGAATTTTTTGCTTGAGATTTCGATGATATGCATGATTTATTTGTCTATTGTTGTAGGTGACATCTACATAGAAAAAATTAACATAAATTTTATACATTGTTTCTCAAAGATAACCATCAGATGTAAGTTAGAAATGAAGAAGACGACATGGTAGAACCAGAAAGAGCTATTCTAGTGTGATCCAAGAGGATCATCTCAAATTCAATCAAATTTAAAGTCTTTAAAAACTAAATTAAAGCTTACAGGGTGAAATATCTTGTCGACAGTTTTTCATCAATGCTTGTTTCGTGCAAAATGGCCTCCAGATGCAAAAGTTGTCAACAGATGAAGTTTCGACAAAAAATGTTAAAAAATGGGCAAAATATATGGAATATAACGCATGTGATTAAACCATATTGAAACCATAATATAACATGACCATATGATATACTTGCCACCATTTAAAAATCGCGTGGAGGGAGGAGAGGCTCGCGGGTTTGACCCAAGGACCTCTTCCCAAACAACTCAATGTGTTGCCATTGGGGTACTGCCCCACTGTTGCAATGTATGCAATGCATAATTGTTTTAACTTGCAAGCGCCCAATCATGATTTAAACCACGAAGCCAAGGCACAGGGGAGAGGAAGTTCGGGATTCTTACACTGCGCAAATTGTACAGAAACTTAGACAGGTACATGCATAGATCCCAAGGTGTTGAGGCTATTAATGGGCATGGATATCTAGGTGGATCCATACAGTTTGTACTCTTTTGTCTTATTTTTAGGAATTTTGTCTCGTTTTGAGTGCCAGAGGAGCTCTCACGCACATATAGACATCTTTATACTCATTTTCCCAAGAATTTCACAAAGATTTCAGTGGTGTTGTTTGTTTCTGTTTCTGGCTGACAGAAAACATAAGTGTTTCCAGAACACTCATTTTGTAAGATTTTGAAGACTTCATAGATCGTTCTTCCCGTTGGAAGTGTCCCAGAGACGTAGGCCAGGAGGGGTGAACTCTGTTATCAGTTGTTGTCTTCAATTTATGGTTTGCATATCTGTTTTTATTTTCTTATGTGAATGAATTAAAGCATTTAAAATTCATTTTTTAAGCCCGTTTTATGAGTATTTAACATATAAATCCACAAGCAAATTTATGATTAAAAGATCCTGAGATTTTAGATCAGGTTTGGTATCAGAGCTAGATAACCATTGCATTGTGATTTTATGTTAACAAGATCCAGGCTACAACGTGGTGAAGGAGAACTTGAAGAGTTTGATCTAGAGATTGGTTCAAGAAGAGGGAAAATGTATTCACCAAAAGGAGAAGAAGTATCTTATTCTATCCCATCTGAAGGGGAATTCCTGAAAGCTTTTATGAGAATGCAAACAATGGTAGAGGAACTCTATCAAGATTGGAAGAGAGGTGAACAAGGAGGTCCATCTCATGCTGAAGATAAAAAATGAGGACGTAAGGAACCTCCTAAAACTATACCATCTTCTCTGTCTTATCTTGATGGTTCTTTACATTCTTCGTTTGAAAAAAAAAGAAAATATTGGCTTTAGTGTGCCTCAATTAAAGCTAGATATTAAGTTTGAATTACCTATGTATAATGGAGAGCTTAATGCTGAAAAAATGGACAATTGGATCCGCCAAATTGAATTTTATTGTAGGATTCAAAAGTTTACTAAAGATAACATTAAGATTTAGTTAGATTCTCTCCGACTTGGAGGGACTGCTTTCAACTGGTGGGGGAGAAGATCTCAAGAGGATCTTGACATAAAAGGAAAATTCATCTCCTCTTGGTATGAGTTCACTTCAACACTAAAAAAATGATTTTATCCATTAGGGTATATGCAACAAGCTATGATGGATTGGCAGAATCTAAGGCAACGTAAGGGACAAAGTGTGCAAGATTACACACAAGAATTGGTACTTAGTATACCTCTCTACACCCAGGAAACTCTTCTCAAATATATAGGAGGATTGCATAGTTATTTACGTCATATGATATTGATGTTTAATCCGACTAATATTGATGAGGTGTGTATTCAAGAAACTCACATAGCTACAAAGGGGAAGAATACCAAAGAGAACGTTTCCAAGAAATCTTTCAAACTTGGTGGAAACAAGTCTAAAGGTAAGGAGAAAGGTAGACACACATATACTGTGAAGAAGGAAGGAGATAAACCTAAATGTACTCATTGTTATAAGAAAGGTCACGATGCTTCCAAATGTTGGAAACTTCATCTAGAGCTCAAGCCTGAGAAGTTTCGGAATAAAGAAGACAAAAAGACTGCTCCAGCAACATTCCAACATGATTTGGGATCAAACTCTAGGGATGAAACTAAGGTGGTTGCTACAAGCATTCAAGGTAAAAATCATTCTTGTTTTGTTTAAAGAAATGAACTTGTCATTGATGAAAGAAAGAGGAGTGAGTTATTTCATATTAGATTTATCTCCAAACATACAAAAATTGATACTTTTTTTATAGTGGATCACAAGCAAACCTCATTTCAGAAGAATTTGTTAAGAAATTACAATTGGAAACTAAGTTACACTCTAAGCCTTATCCACTTGGATGGGTATGTGATAATGCACAATTACAAGTTACAAAATAGTGTAAACTTAGGTTTACCATCACTTTTGGTTTTGTTGATGAGGTAGATTTAGATGTGGTTCTGTTGGATATCTGTGATATTGTGTTGGGTAGTCCGTATCTGTATGATAGGAAGGCTATATTTTATAGGGAAGATAATAGGTATTAGCTTGCTAAATATGGTATTGAATATATTGTCCGTGCACATCGCATGAAAACTAGTATTTCTTTAGTTTCTGCAAGTCAAATGAAGATGTTGGTAAATGCAAGTAAAAACTTTGTGCTTATGATAGTAAAAGAAAAATATGTTGAACAAACTGAATCCTTTAAAGGTTGTGATCCTAAACTTAAAAAGGTCTTGATAAAGGTGGTATCTGATTATGATATTATGTTTCAAGAACCTAAAGGCTTACCTCCTAAAAGGGAAATTCAACATGAAATTCATTTACTGCAAGATGCACATCTTCCTAATATTGGTATATACATGCCTACCATTGTTGAGAATGCAGAGATAAAGAAATAGGTTCAGAAATTGATTGAGAGAGGGGCCATTCAACCAAGTTCCTCTCTGTGTGGTTTACCAATTGTTTTGGTGCTAAAGAAAGATGACATGTGGTGTAAGTGTGTTGATTATAGGGAATTGAACAAAATTAAAATAAAGAACATGTATCCTCTTCCTTAAATTGATGATCTTTTAGATCAGTTAAAAAATGCAGTCTTTTTCACTAAGTTAGACTTACGAAGTGGCTATCATCAAATCTGTATTCATGATAATGATATTTGGAAGACTTCTTTCAAAACCAAATAGGGATTGTATGAATCGATGGTAATGCCCTTTGGGATT
The DNA here is from genome assembly GCA_001517045.1 of Pseudotsuga menziesii. Taxonomy (NCBI): domain Eukaryota; kingdom Viridiplantae; phylum Streptophyta; class Pinopsida; order Pinales; family Pinaceae; genus Pseudotsuga; species Pseudotsuga menziesii. Next base: position 273,074 of record LPNX011082292.1, on the reverse strand, counting down.
TGTAATGTACCCACAACATTTATGGGGGTGATGAATGATGGGTTTAGGCCCTTCATTAATGACTTTGTTATAGTATACTTAGATGATATTCTAATTTTCATTCGAACTTGGGAAGAGCATGTCAAGCATGTTAAACAGGTATTGGATATACTTGTAAGGGAAAATTGTATTTAAAGAAGTCTAAATGTGAATTCAGAAGGACATATTTAGTATATCTAGGTGACATTGTAAGGGTTGGTGAATTGAGGATTGATCCCTCTAAAGTTGAGGTCATTGTAAAGTGGCCTAAGACGAATAATGTAACAGATGTAAGAAGCTTTTTGGGAGCATCCCAATACTGGATGAATTTCATTGTGAACTTCTCCTTCATAGCTTATCCATTACATTCTTTGACAAGTATGAATAGAGTCTTTTAGTGGGAAGGCAAAGCATAGAAGGCCTTCGACGCATTGGAAGGAAAGATCAGTACATATCCATTACTTGCACTACCGGATCTACAACAACCATTTGAGATATAAACTGATGCTAGTGGTTATGCAATGGGGGCAATATTAATGCAACATATAAAACCAATATGCTATCATTATGAAACTTTATCTAAAACAATAATCAACTATCCAACCTATGACAAAGAGTTGTATGCATTAGTACAAAGTGTTAAAAAGTGGAAACATTACCTAATGGGTAAAGAAACAATCAAACATACTGATCATCAACCACTACAATATTTACAATCATAAACTAAGCTACAACAACTAAGACATTTCAAGTGGATGGGTTTTATGCAACAATTTCATTTGGTTATTAAGTATAAGAAAGGAATTCATAACAAAGTTGCAGATATGCTATTTAGACCTCCAACAAATGCTTCTATTGTCATTCAACAAAGTCCTTTAGTTCATGTAATTTATGTTGAACAATATACAAAGGATGAATATTTCAAAGAATTTTATGAATCACTAAGGCATGGCTATCAGAATGAAGAATTGAACTATCATATCAATGACAAGTTGTTATATCATCTTGGTAAAATATGTATTCCACAAAGTGAAAGAGTGCATGTGATAAGAGAAGCTCACACTTATCTCATTTAAGGACATTTTGGACTAGGTAAAAGTGTAGCAAATTTACAAAAGTTTTGTTATTGGCCTCGAATGAATGAAATAGTGTCCAAATATGTAAAAGGTTGTGTTATGTGTGCAACAAGCAAACCAAGTAACAAAAAGTTAGGCTTGTACACTCCACTTCGAGTTCCTTCTCGTCCATGGGAAAGTGTTTCAATGGATTTTGTAGGACGTTTACCAATGTATATAAAAGGACATGACTATCTATATGTTGGTGTGGATGAATTCAGAAAAATGTGTATACTCATGCCTTGTAAAAAACAGTTCACATCTGAGATGACTGCTCATTTGTTCTTTCAAAATGTATGGGTCCATTTTGGACTTCCTACTTCTATTATTTTTATCAACATTCTCACTTAATTGGGAAATTTTAGTCATCTTTATGGGAACTTATGGACACAAAGCTGAAGAAAAGCACAACATTTCATCCAAAAACTAATGGTCAAACTGAAGTGGTCAATCGGACTGTGGTACATCTTCTTCGAGGATATTGCGCTAAGCATCCTAAGCTTTGGGATGAGCAGTTGCATTATGTACAACATGCCTACAACAAAGCCATACACTCTTCTACTCAGAAGTCTCCATTCGAGACATGTTTCAGGTACTTTCCAAAGTCTTCATTAGACTTTGTTTTTGGGAAATATACATTGGAATATGGACAGGTTGATGCGGATAAAGCTCAAAAGTTTATTCATCTAATCCAGTTAATTCATCAGGCAGTGCACAAACAATTGGAATCCAGTCAAACCAAGTACAAAGAACGACATGACAAACATCGTATAGATCATCATTTCCATATTGGTGATCGAGTATGGCTTCATATCGGCAAAAATTGACTCCAAGGTGAAGGTAGAAAGTTGAAACCTATCAGGTATGGACCCTTTACAATTTTGGACAAAGTCAGTAATAATGCTTTCGGTTAGAATTTCCTCCTTATATGCAAATGTATTCAATTGTTAATGTGGAAAACTTGAAACTGTATGAGCCGCCTATGATTGTAGACCAGGATGTATAGGTTCAAGTACCTTCTGTGGACGAGTTTGCTTCTAAGTATCTCAATGAACTTTAGGAAGATTCAATACTAGACAAGAAGGTCATATCTTCACAAAGAGGAGACATGGAGTTCCTTCATGTGGGGTTAAAAGGAATGCATCCAAGAAAAGCAAGGTGGTTAGATATCGAGAGAGTGAGGTAGTTTTACCCTCACTTATTTTATGAACGATTTCATGCTTTTGGTGTCCCAAAAGCTTCCTAGTGGGAAGGTTTGATCTAGGAGGATCATCTCAAATATGATCAAATTTAAATTAAATCCTATAAAGTGAAAGAGATCATCAACAACTTTTCGTCAACGCTTGTTTCGTGCGAAATGGCCTCCAGATGCAGAAGTTGAGTTCAAATTATTTTTAAAAAGGGGGTCAAGGTGTAAGCCCTCAACCCATAAGCCAACACCCCGCGCGTGTTCCTTAATAGTGATATGGTAAAGGTAGTATATGAAGTTGAGTTAGAATTATTCTATCATCTAGTTCATCTAGCCAAAGTTCCCACACATGTTCCTTAATAGTGATATGGTAAAGGTAGTATATGAAGTCGAGTTAGAATTATTTTTAAAAGGGGGTCAAGGTGTAAGCCCTCGACCCATAAGCCAACACCGAGGCTGTGTGGAACCGATGTAATGGAGACACCGAGGCTGTGTGAAACCAATGTAAAGGAGACATGTGAACGAATTATAAGCCAACCATCTGCTAGCTCAATTGATGGGCCAAACTATAATGTGTAACCTTATCCATATCTAGGTCAACGTGGAATACAATGCACCATTTAACACGCCAACAAAGCATGTGATTAAACCATATAGAAAACATATGATATACTTGCCACCATTTAATAATCACGTGGAGGGAGGAGAGAGGCCCGTGGTTTTGACCCTAGGACCTCTCCCCAAATAATTCAAAGTGATACCACTGGGGTACCACCCCACCGTTGCAATGTATGCAGTGTGTAATGTTTTTATGATGTAAGCACCCAATCCTTATTTAAACCACGAAGCCAAGACATAGTGGGAGAGGAAGTTTGGGGTTTTTACAGCGTGCAGGTTGCACAGAAACCAAGATATGTACAAGCACGGATCTTGATATGTTGAGGCCATTAATGGGAACGAATCCTGAGGCTGAATCCATACAGTTTGTACTCTTCTATCTTATTTGCAGGAAGCTTGTCTCATTTTTCATGCCACGGGAGCTCTAAGGCACATATAGACAACTTTATACTCATTTTCTCATGATTTTGTAAGGAGTTCAATGGTGTTGTTTATTTCTGTTTCTGACTGACACAAAACAGAAGTGTTTCCAGAACACTCATTTTGTAAGATTTTGAAGGCTTATCTTGATGGTTCTTTACATTCTCCACCATCTTCTTCATCTTATCTTGATGGTCTTTACATTCTCTGTTTGAAAATAAAAAAGGAAATATTGACTTTAATGTGCCTCAATTAAAGCTAGATATTAAGTTTGAATTACCTATGTATAATTAATGGAGGGCTTAATGCTAAAAAAATGGACAATTGGATCCGTCAAATTGAAGTTTATTGTAGGATTCAAAATTTTAATGAAGATAACATTAAGATTCAGTTGGATTCTCTCTGACTTGGAGGGACTGCTCTCATCTGGTGGGAGAGCAGATCTCAAGAGGATCTTGCCACAAAAGGAAAAACCATCTCCTCTTGGTATGAGTTCACTTTAGCACTAAAAAACAATTTTATTCACTAGGGTATATGCAACAAGCTATGATGGATTGGAAGAATTTGAGGCAAGGTAAAGGACAAAGTGTGGAAGATTACACACAATAATTTCTAAAAAGATAATTGGTACTTGGTATACCTCTCTACACCCAGGAAACTCTTCTCAAATATACAGGAGGATTGCATAGTTATTTACATCATATGATATTGATGTTTAATACGACTAACCTTGATGAGGTGTGTGTTCAAGTAACTCACATAGAGACAAAGGGGAAGAATACCAAATATAAATTTTCCAAGAAACCTTCCAAACCTAATGGAAACAAGTCTAAAGGTAAAGGGAAATGTAAACACACAACTACTGTGAAGAAGGAAGGATATAAACCTACCTATAATCATTGTCAAAAGAAAGATCATGATGCTTCTAAATGTTGGAAACTTCATCCGGAGCTCAATCTTGAAAAGTTTCGGAATAAAGAAGACAAAAAGACTACTGCATTAGCAATCCAACATGATTTGGGATTAGACTCTAGGGATGAAACTAAGGTGGTTGCTACAAGAATTCAAGGTAAAATTCATTCTTGTTTTGTTTCAAGAAATGAACATGTCATTCATGAAAGAAAGAGGAGTGAGTTATTTCATAATAGAGTTATCTCCAAACATACAAAAATTGATACTCTTTTTTATAGTGGATCACAAGCAAACCTCATTTCAGAATAAATTGTTAAGAAAGTACAATTGGAAACTAAGTTACACCCTAAGCCATATCCACTTGGATGGGTATATGATAATGCACAATTACAAGTTACAAAACAATGTATACTTAGGTTTTCCATCACTTCTAGTTTTGTTGATGAGGTATATTTAGATGTGGTTCTATTGGATATCTGTGGTATTGTGTTGGGTGGTCTGTATCGGTATGATAGGAAGGATACATTTTACAGGGAATATAACATGTATCAGCTCACTAAAGATGGCATTGAATATATTGTTCGTGCACATCGCATGAAAAATAATCTTTCTTTAGTTTATGCAATTCAAATGAAGAGGTTGGTAAATGAAAGCATTTCAGGTGGGTGGGTTTTCTACAACAATTTCATTTGGTTATTAAGTATAAGAAAAGAATTCAAAACAAAGTTGTAGATATGCTATCTAGACCTCCAACAAATTCTTCTATTGTCATTCAACAAAGTCCTTTAGTTCATGCAAGTTATGTTGAACAATATACTAAGGATGTAGATTTCAAAGAAGTTTGTGAATCACTAAGGCATGGCTATCAAAATAAAGAATTTAACTATCTAATCAATGACAAGTTGTTGCATCATCTTGGTAAAATTTGTATTCCACAAAGTGAAAGAGTGCACATGATAAGAGAAGCTCACACTTCTCTCATTTCAGTACATTCCGGAGTAGGTAAAACTATAGCACAATTACAAATTTTTTGCTATCGGCCTCGAATGAATGAAACAATGTCCAAATATGTAAAATTGTGTGTTATGCAAGCAACAAGCAAACCAAGTAATAGAAAGTTAGGCTTGTACACTCCACTTCCAATTCCTTCTCATCCATGGGAAAGTGTTTCAATAGATTTTGTAGGATTTACCAATGTCTAGAAAAGGACATGACTATATGTATGTTGTTGTGGGTCGATTCAATAAAATGTCTATACTCATGCCTTGTAAAAAGCAGATCATAGTTGAGATGACTACTCATTTTTTCATTCAAAATGTATGGGTCCATTTTGGACTTGCTACTTCTATTATTTTTTTTAATCGATATTCCCGCTTTCTTGGGAAATTTTGGTCATATGTATGGGAGCTTATGGACACGAAGATGAAGAAAAGCACAACATTTCATCCACAAACTGACGGTCAAATTGAAGTGGTTAATCAAACCATGGTACATATTCTTCGAGGGTATTGTGCTAAGCATCCTAAGCTTTGGGATGAAAAGTTGCATTATGTACAACATGCCTACAACAGAGCTATACACTATTCTACTAAGAATTCTCCATTCGAGACATGTTTCGAGTACTTGCCAAAGTCTCCTTTAGACTTTGTTTTTGGGAAAAATACAGTGGAATATGGACAGGTTGATGCAAATAAATCTTGAAAGTTTATTCAGCATATCCAATTAATTCATCAAGCAGTGCATGAACAGTTGGAATCTAGTCAGGCCAAGTACAAAGAACGACATGAAAAGCATCGTATAGATTATCATTTCCAGATTGGTGTTCAAGTATGGCTTCATATCAGAAAAGATCGACTCCAAGGTGAAGGTATAAAGTTGAAACCTATCAGGTATGGACCCTTTACAACTTTGAACAAAGTCGATAATAATGATTTCTGGTTAGAATTGCCTCCTTATATGTAGCTGTAATCAATTGTTAATGTGGAAAACATGAAACTGTATGATCCGCCTATGATTGTATACCAGGATGTGTAGGTTCAAGTACCTTCCATGGACAAGTTTTCTTTGGAGTATCTCAATGAACTTCAGGAAGATGTAATACTAGAAAAGAAGGTCAGATCTTCACGAAGAGGAGACATGGATTTCATTCGTGTGGGGTTAAAAGGAATGCATCCAAGCAAAGCAAGGTGTTTAGAGACCGGAAGAGTGAGAGAGTTGTACCCTCACTTATTTTCTGAATGATTTCATGTTTTTGGTGGCCCAAAAGCATCCCAGTGGGAAGGTTTGATTTAGGAGGATCATCTCAAATTTGATCAAAGTTAATATCTTAAAAATGTAAATTACATATTACAGGGTGAAAGAGCCCGTCAACAACTTTCTGTCAATGCTTGTTTCGTGTGAAACAACCTCTGGATGTAGAAGTTGTCAGCAGTTGAAGTTTTGATAAAAAAAGGTTAAAAATATGGTAAAAATATGGCAAATTAATGGTTTAGTAAAATTGTATGGGGTCTATGGGAATTGAACCAAAGACCTCCGAGACCACCCACGCCTTCACCTAGTTCATCTAGCTAAATTTACAGTACATGTTCCTTAATAGTGATATGGTAAAGTTAGTATATGAAGTTGAGTTAGAATTATTTTTATAAGCCAACCCTAAGGTTGTGTGGAACCAATGTAATGGAGACAAGTCAACGAAATATATGCCAACCACATGCCAACTCAATCGACGGGCCAAAATATAACGTGTAACCTTATCCAAATCTAGGTCAATGTGGAATACAACGCACCATTCAATGCACCACGCCAACCACCTACCAACTCAATTGACGGGCCAAACTATAATGTGTAACCTTATCCATATCTAGGTCAATGTGGGATACAACGCACCAACAAATCATGTGATTAAACCATATCAAAACCATAATATAATGTGACCATATGATATACTTGCCACCATTTAAAAATCGCGTGGAGGGATGAGAGGCCCACAAGTTTGACCCCGAGAACTCTCCCCAAATAAATCAGTGTGTTACCATTGGGGCACCTCCCCACCATTGCAATGTATGTGGTGTGTAATTGTTTTAAGTTGAAAGCGCTCAATCCTTATTTAAACCATGAAGCCAAGCCACGGTGGGAGAGGAAGTTCAGGGTTCTTACAACGCGCAGGTTGCACGAAACCGAGACAAGTACATGCACCAATCTCGAGGTGCTTATGCCATTAATGGGAATGTATCCTAAGGTAGAATTTGTATAGTTTGTACTCTTTTGTCTTATTTGCAGGCAGTGTGTCTTGTTTTGCGTGTCAGAGAAGGTCTCACACACATATAGACAACTTTATACTCATTTTTCTCATAATTTCACAAGGAGTTCAATGGTGTTGTTTATTTCTATTTCTGACTCACAAAAACAAGTGTTTCCAAAACACTTAGTTTGTAAGCTTTTGCAGACTTAATAGATCGACCTTCCCATTGGAAGTGACCCAGATACGTAGCCCAGGTGGGGTGAACTCTGCTATCAATTGTTGTCTTCAATTTCTGGTTTGCATATCTCTTTTTATTTGCTTATGTGAATGAATTAAAGCATTTAAAATTAAGTTATTAAGCTTGTTTTATGAGTATTTAACATACAAATTCACATGCAAATTTATGGTTAAAAGATACTGAAATTTCATATCATAGTGCAACCAATGCACATCCTCGACAAGAAGATTACATTGCTTAAGAACATGGCCATAAGGTAGGTAAAGGTGACGTAAGAATTAGAGGATGTGATGTGGGAGGCCCCATCCATAATTATTTTGAAAAAAAAATGTTGTAATGTTTTTTTACATGTATATGTGTGGATGATGCATAAATTAAGGGGGGGAATGTAACACCCATTTCCCAAAATGAAAATATGATGTAATTATGTAAAGTCTAGAAGATAGATATGAATGGTCTATAATGGCCAAATATAACGTAAATGTGTACATTTTCGTTTTAATATAAAAAAACTTGACAACTATAAGTGAAAAAGGACAAAGAGATGCAGGGGTTATGATTACACAAGCGGGGGAAGTGAGAGGGGACTAAGGGGTGATGACCTTAGTTAATAGTGAATATTAGCTTTGTCCCTAGCCTTCATTAGCTTTATTAGCCCAAGGTTCCTTAACCATGGTTATAAGGGTCACTTTAATTATGGTTGATTATATTGATTGAGTATTAAGAGGGGAAAAGTTATTAATCTGTCACAGTAATCTAGGGACTAAACACAAGTCTCATCAAATATTAATAACAATAAGGCATGAAAATGGTGTAATTGTGCTACAAAATGAGTAGCCGCTCTGTATATTCACACAAAGAATGAGTAATACAATACAAGATCATGCTGCAAGCATGAATGACAAAGCAATTTGAATTCCCAAGGAGGTCATTCGAATTGAATGAGTGAGTCGAGATTAATTGAGTGTAAGCCATAGTCAACACTCTAGTTAACCATTGATCAAAACCCTAATTGACTCAACTGAGCCCTAACTGAAGTCGAAGTGCAATAAATGACTGAGTCTAACTAAAATTAGGTCAAACACATGTCACAGCAAGCCAACCAACAAGTGGTAGCACTTCAATGACTCCAATGAACCCCAATGAGGTTAACTGAAGTGTAATTGAACATCAAAAGTGGTTGGAGGCACCCCTATTGACTCCAGTTCATTAAATAATCAATTTAATGAAGGAAGGCGCCTTCACTCTCTGTTTAACTGATTGTAACCATCAGTTAGCAATATGGGGCATTAATGACACTAAGATCACCCCCGGAGTGCTCCAGTTAGCCTCCCCGAATGTAGGAGAAGGCTAAGTTAGCCTCCTTGAATGAAGGTGGGCGTGGGTGTGATCTAGTTGATGTCATCTAGTGCTCCTCCGATGTCAATTAAGTCAATAAAACTTAGGATAGTGGTTTAACTAGGCCAAATTGACCAAAATGAGTGTGTATGGTGGTAAATGTCTCCAACCCCCCCCCCCCCCTTAAGCTATACTCAGGAGGAGTTAGAAAACATAAAATGCATAAAAATGCTAGGGCCCCGGCAACTAAGGCCATAGGTCACCCTGTACAATGCTGAAACTAAAACAATGCTAAAAAACAAACTAAGTGAGGAAAAGAGGGAAAACCCAGTGGGAAAAACCCCCCCTCAAGCTAAACACTGAAAGTAGTCTTAATCACCCTGATGAACTCACCCCCAACAATGAACGGAGGTAAGTGAACTTCTTTTCTGAAAAGCTATTGGTGAAGATGTCTGCAATCTGCTCATCAGTCGGGCAGTATTGCAGAATGATGGTCCTGTCATGCACTAGCTCCCTGATATAATGCATGCGGATCTCTACATGCTTGGTCCTCTTCCTGGTATCAGGATCTGTGGATATATTAATAGCACTTTGGTTGTCACAAAATAGGACAGTGGACAAAGTACTACCGAACTCTGAAAGAATGCCTTGCAACCAAACTGCTTGGATGCAAGCATTCACCGCTCCTTGATACTCGGTCTCTGCTGAAGATAATGCTATGGCAACCTACTTTTTGCTAGACCATCAAATGGGGCCACCACCAAACATGAATACATATCTGGAAGTAGACTTCTGATAAATAGAATCACCCGCCCAATCGGAATCTGTGTATCCAACTAGCTCTAGCTCGGAGTCTGCAGCATAGTGAATGTCGTAGGTCCTGGTTCCCTGAATATACTGGATGATCCTCTTGGATGCCTTCCAATGAATATCATGAGGCTGATGTATGTATCTTGATATAGCATTCATGGAATAATAGATATCAGGCCGAGAATGTGTCAAGTACAACAAGCTACCAATCAGTTGTCGATAGATAGTGCAGTCCATGGGAGGTGTGCTTTTTCCTTCTTCAAGGCCGATCCCTGAGAGGAAAGGGAACGGTGCAGGCGTACATTTAGCCATGTTAAACTTGAATAATAGGTCTGATATGTATTTGGACTGAGTGACCATTATCCCATCAAAATTTTGCCCAATTTTGAGCCCCAAATCACTCATTTCAAAGGCATTGTGGAGAGTAGTTTTGATGGTTGAAATAGAAGCAACTGTGCTACCTGTGATCAGTAAGTCATCAACATATAAAACAATAATGATCAAATGACCATCAGACTGCTGTAAATACACCATTTGGATCTGATCTACACCTTTGGAAGTTTTGCGAGAGAAGGAAGGCATCCATCTTGGAATACCACTCTCTTGGGGCCTGTTTTAACCCATATAGTGACTTCTTTAACTTGCAAACCAAAGATGGATTAGAGATGTATCCCTCATGATGCTTCATGTATATCTCCTCATGAATATCTACATGCAGAAAGGCTGACTTAACATCTATACGATGC
>LPNX011082292.1:248553-259391 GCA_001517045.1 Pseudotsuga menziesii | reverse complement strand
TGGGGTATTAAGTGGTAAGCCTTGGCTTCTGGTGTAGTGCTGGATTTTTGAGCTATTGCTCAATTTTCATGCAAGATCTATCAAAAACCTTGTTTTTGAGAGATCTGAGCTTCGTCCCGCCGTGAGCTCTGATACCATATTAATCTATCACATTAATCTAGGGACTAAACACAAGTCTCATCAAATATTAATAACAATAAGGCATGAAAATGGTGTAATTGTGCTACAAAATGAGTAGTCGCTATGTATATTCACACAAAGAATGAGTAATACAATACAAGATCATGTTGCAAGCATGAATGACAAAGCAATTCGAATTCCCAAGGAGGCCATTCGAATTGAATGAGTGAGTCTAACTTAACTGAATGTAAGCCATAGTCAACACTCTAGTTAACCACTAATCAAAACCCTAATTGACTCAACTGAGCCCTATTGAAGTCGGAGTGCAATAAATGACTGAGTCTAACTGAAATTAGGTCAGACACATGTCACAGCAAGCCAACCAACAAGTGGTAGCGCTTCAATGACTCCAATGAAACCCGATGAGGTTAACTGAAGTGTAACTAAACATCAAAAGTGGTTGGAGGCGCCCCTGTTGACTCCAGTTCATTAAATAATCAATTTAATGAAGGAAGGCGCATTCACTCTCTGTTTAACTGATTGTAACCATCAATTAGCAATATGGGGCATTAATGACACTCAAATCACCCCCGGAGTGCTCCAGTTAACCTCCTTGAATGTAGGAGAAGGCTAAGTTAGCCTCCTTGACTAAAGGTAAGTGTGGGTGTGATCTAACTGATGTCATCTAGTGCTCCTTTGATGTCAATTAAGTCAATAAAACTTAGGATAGTGGTTTAACTAGGCCAAATTAACCAAAATGAGTGTGTATGGTGGTAAATGTCTCCAACAAAAGTGTCATCTTCTAGGAAATCCATGTGTCAATACAAAACCATATATATATAAAGTTAGAAATTCATTTTCATTCATTCATTCCAACATCCAAAGAGGAAGAGTATCCATGCTATGGTAATTATGGTTGGTAAACCAAAAGAAGATCATTTTTCCATAATCTAAGAGTCGATCCCGCCTTGATAAATGATAGCCTAGATACCATGATAAATTGGTGTCCTGGATTAGGGAACCTAGCCTGCAACAAGACATTCCTGGAGCCTTGTCACAAAGACTTCCTAGCCGGTCTGTATTGGAGCACCAAAAGAGGAAGCACACAACTTGAGGGACTGTGGTGCAAAGAACAGGTTACCTTCCCTAGTGTTGTGTAGGCTGATGGGAATGAGTGAGCCATTGGATTCAACTGTGGATGGGTTACTTGCACCACTTGGGTAAAGGATAGGTACCCTTGGGTGAGGAGTGCCCTGTGAAGAGTGAGGCCATGAATTAAGGAGAAAAGGGTGGCAATTCTTCCTTGTGGACTTATAGCCCCAACTCAAGGGTGCCATCTATCAAAGAGAGAGACGAGTTAATAGAAGCCTACGGCTAGGACGAACGTTATTGGCTTGCAACTACTTGGTGAACATTTAAAAGTTAAGTGTGAAATATGTTTACAATACCATGGAGTTATTTATGTTATGTGATTATTCCAATTATTGTTTTAGAATTGTTCTATATATGGTTCTTGAGCATGGTTTGAATGCATTTGTAGTAATAATAATTCAATAAAAAGAAATTAATATTTTAATTATGTGAGAATTAAGTAAATATATTAGATTCCACTGATAAAAATTTAAAAAATAACCAAACAATGGAAACAAAAATGTAAATTTAATATAATGATAAAAATTGGTTTAGTATGTATAAAAAACTATTAACATTAATTTCACATTAATCCATACAAACATTCATTCTTTTTTTATATATATAAAAGCTGGTAACCACATGAATCCAAGCTAAAAGACCCACCAATTAATTATGAGATATTCTTTCACAGCATTTCAAATGCAATTTGGAAAGTGAATACAAATAATTTATATAAAAATGTGTTGACTTTACCCAATAATATTAAAAATAGAAATTTTCAAAATTTAAAATGAATAAAAACCATTTATATACTTGTATTTATATCATTTGTCAAAAGACAGAAACTTTACAATTTTCAAGACAATTCGAAAAAGGCAATTTAGCCAATACAAGATAGTATTCAATAACCCAAGATAGTATGTTATGAAAGGACGAATTATTGGCCACAAGAAAGGTTTTACAAACTTCTTGTAATACATGATTATCACTTCAAATCCATAATATGGATTTGCCAAAAACTCTGTGCAGCAAAAGAAAAAATATGTCAGTTAATCATTCTCTCTATGAAAAAAGGAATAAATTATGCTTAAAATTTTCACTTCTCAATGTGTAAACATGTATTGTTTTATAAAGTAAAGAGTTTACATGCAAACCTTTGGTAAATTAAAGAAATATAAAAGGTATAATTATATTATACTTTTCGCAATAAGTGGAAATTGCTCAAACAAGGATGTAATGGTCTTCAGCAATCTCTGCCATAAAACAAAATTCATATTGATTCAGCAAGAAATGAAAGAAATTTATTTAGAGTATAGTTTTTCAAATATCTATGAAGTATTGAGATAAAATTTGTGAAAAGAATTAAAAATATATATATATTAATAATATTATTAAATTAAATCACATTTATGTCAAAGACAGTTATTGCTTACCAGAATCAATTCGCCGGGTTTAAGAGGTGATTCTACGAAGTCATACACCATCCTGTTACATGCAATATAAATAAAATGTATAAAAATAAGTTCCATAATAAATATATATCATACTAAATATTTATAATAAATCAATTTACCAGTCAAATTTTATCCTTGACATTACCTTATTAAGATTTTGTCTCCTTCTTTTTCGCAATAAAACATGCCACAACCCTTAGAAAGAGGTAACGGTCGTCCTTGCCATTCTGCAACAAATATTTATATATAAAATGTGATATTAAAACATGCAAAAAAAAATATATTAAATAATACTATAAACCACTGAAAATTACCAACCTAAATGCCATAACACTGCCACTGTAAGATCATCTCCTCCACTTATTCCGTCTATTTTAAATTGCATGTCCCTTCCCAAGGCTTCTATTAAATCTTTAATGTATTGTAAAATGGCCTGCATTCATTTTATACAAGTGAAAATGTTAGTTGTAACCAGAGGAATAAGTATTTTAAAATTTTGTAAAAAAAATGTTAACATAAGTTATATTAATAAAAAATAAGTAAAATAATTATGTTAATTAATAAAATCAAAAAATCAAAACAAATACGAAGGACATTTTTTTATATCTAATAAATTGGAGTTGCCTTTGGAGGAATTTGACTTTCAGGTTGATTTTCTGCCTAAATAGGGTGAATTCAACCCACAAAATCTGTAATTTATGGACTATTTTAAGTGCAGAAAAACCCTAAGACCAGGTGACACAAAAACCCTAAGACCCGCACTCTGTAAGATCTAGCAATATTTTTGCAGGTTTTGAAAATTCCCTGAAGATTCATGACCAGAAAGTAGTAAAAACTAGCTGAAAACAAAAAAAATATACCCTACTTAAACAACTCTTAAACAATTTACACCTCAAAAAATTAAATCATTATCAATCTACATAATCATACTTTCACAAACTATCTAACTCTCTAACACCAAGCTTAAAATTACTTGTACAATATTCTGTAAATACACACAGTACACTGTGAAATCTACTCACCGCTTTGCCCTCAAATCCCTGTGGAAAAGCCAAGTCATGGAATAGGCACTTGTCTGACATGATATCAGACAAGGCTTTCAGATCCCTCCTGTTGATTGCCTCGTAGAAGGCCATCACAACCTTGACCACGTCCTTGTTCTGTTGTTCTGCAGAAGATTTTAACTCAGCTTCACCATCCTTTGTAGCCTGGATGTGCTGTTGTTCTGCAGAGGATTTTAACTCAGCATTACCATCCTTTGAAGCCGACGCACACCAAAGAGTTTTGAACCCGCGACCTTTCGAACCCAATACCTCATATGATCGAGGAACCGCATTCAACCGGAAACGAGCATTGGATGATAAGGGAGGCCTCTGAACGGCAAAAGCATAATTCTGTGACTTGTAACGAGTGGGAAGCAGCGCAACAGGATTTGGGGATAATGATAATGCGGTGAAGGCGAGAGAGGCCATGAAGATTTTAAGCGAAAAATGCAAATGCAGGAGACTCGGAAGGGTTTGAGAATTCAAATGCAGAACGGGCAAATTCTGGCGAACTGTATGAAGATTTTAAGCGAAAAATGCAAATGCAGGAGACTCGGAAGGGTTTGAGAATTCAAATGCAGAACGGGCAAATTCTGGCGAACTGTATGGACCATTTAATACAGTGGACATTTTTTCGTATTTATTGAATTTCTTTGACTTGTGCAGGAGGAAATATTGGGTGATGCTGTTAAAGTTGAAGCGTAAGTATTGAGCTGCATCGGATTCGAACTCTCGTTTACGAAACGAATATGGTTATCGTAGCGAAAATTTTGCTTTCGCTTTAACAAGCTTTCTCTCCTCTGCGGATCAATTCACTGTGTAAGTGTTTCTGAAACTTTTTTGAAGTTTATTCAGCAGCCAATCCAAATTTCAAATTTTACTTTGTCGTAAATATACAATCTCCTCCTTCGGCCATATTAACAATTTTTTCCATGATAATAACTTATTCCATTAATTGAATTTAAATATACTTTATTATACTAATTAAAATATAAATTCGTTTTAATGGCAAAGTGTAATATTAAGAATATGTGTTTCTTTTCTAAGGGTCATAAGCATATATAAACTTTAATAAACAAATAGATTAAATTTAAAGCCTTCATTGTTTTAGAAGATGAAAAATGAAAATTTAATCTTTCACAGAAAAGACCAACATTATTACAACAGGTCAATTTTTTTTATGTTATCAAGTGCGAAACATTTCATATCATTGCACAGAAAAGGCCAGCATTATTACAATAGGTCAATTTTTAAATTTTATGAAACATTTCATATCATTGCATAGAAAAAGGCCATCATTAGTACACCATGTTAATTTGTAAATCTTATGAATTTCAGAGTGGTATAAACTTGGTAATAAGTGGGTGTCATGATAATGTTACTCCCCTTTACAATTTTCTTTTAAGTCATAGCTTTCCACATCCATACACCTATCATTAATGATCTCAATGTTGACTTTTATAATAAGCTCAATGAACATTACATTGTATAACTTTCTCAAGGAATGGCTTTCACAAGGAATTAGTCTTTGATGAATGTTAAAAGTATATTAAAAAAAAAAATCATTTGAGTGAAGGAGATTGTTTGTGTACATGTATTTTGGTTTATTAGACCAATAGAATTATTAGTAGTTCTTGTATTTTAGTTTATTATACAAATAGAGTTATTAGTAGTTATTGAAATAAAATTTTAGAAAAATCCTATTTAGTAAACTATAGGAACTTGAATTTATATTTTTGTTATCATAGCTCTATTTGTATGAAAAATATGTATATAATTTATAATATAGTTAATATAATCAGAAAATGGCATTTGGTCTATAATTTTTTTTTCTTTTAGAAAATAGCATTTCGTCTATAACTTTTGATATATATATAATATGAAAAATCATTGATCTCAAAACTAGGTATTAAAACCACATTAATATTCTCTTTTACCTTTTAACCTGCTCACAATGAGCTCAAATGAGAATATCTTCAATGCATCACATAAAATGACATGAATCTCTACTCGATACTCCAACTTTGAAATATTTTAGGAAATTCTTTACAAAAATTTATTGAAGTTCTAGAATGACAAATTTTAAAGGATATGCACACATGTTTGTACTTCTCAATTAGGTTAGACTAAAGAGAGTTTCATTCAAATATAAAACACATCTTTCAAACATTAGGTATATTTGTTTGAATATCAAGAAGGTAATACCCATTGTCTTTTGAAATTATATGGAGAAAAGAATATCATTCTCTCGTATTTGATTCCTACATTCCTACAGAAGAGAAAGGAGTCTCCCCCTTGTTCCAACCTTTAAACATACATTCAACTTCTACAATTATATTCCAAAATTAAGGAGAATGTATATTTCAATACAATATGTTTTAAACTTTAATGATTGATTGCATTATTAGGAATCAAGTTCCAACCTTTAAACATACATTCAACTTTTACAATTATATTCCAAAATTAAGGAGTATGTATATTTCAATACAATATGTTTTAAACTTTAATGATTGATTGCATTATTAGGAATCAAGTTTTTACATATGTAGATGAAGTCTTAAAAAGAGACAACGCAGTTTAACATTATTCCTAAGATAAGAATAACCATGATTATCAAGGCGTCTTTTCGTGAAATCAATTTCCCCCTCTTTTTCAAATGAAAAGTAATGTTTATTTTAGCTTATCAACATAGAAGGGTTAAACCAATAATAACCCTTCAAATTGAAATATGACCATGTCCTTTAAATTTTATTGATAACAAGTTGGGGGGGAATTGACATTGGAGACAAGGTGAATGGTACACACATCATTGGTCCATCATGGGTACAAGGAAATGAATCTTTGTACATGGAATTCAACATAATTCATACAGTAGCTCTTGAGAGTTATGGTGTCTTTCAAACTAATGAGGGAAATTGCATGCAAGAAGGAGTGTTTGAATGAGGTTTGAGCAATGATTTTGCACCATATACTACATAATGCTTGAAATTGTGTGTACTAGGATAACTATGTTTAGAATTGTGGGTGGGAAGGGTTGTTTTCCAAATGGAGTTTGAGCAATAGGAATACCCAAATCACTACATCATGTTTAGCATTGCGGGCCTAGAAAGGGTCATTTGTACAACATGGTTCCATATAAATATCATCAATCATCACATTATTGTAGTGATTGGATGATAATAATGATAATGTTGTTGTTTGGCATTGTTTTTAAGGTAGAGCAAAGAAATCGCGTCAAGGGTGAACCATACTTGGAATTCTTGAAAGTTATAAAAAGTGACATAACGGAATCTACCACTTAGGTTGAGCCAATATTCAACATGTAATCATGTAGCAAGACCCTTAAAGAAACCTTGGAAAGTTAGCCAGTAAGCTTTACCTAAGTGCTCATATGAATCTTTGTATAGGGAGAGTTGGCATCACCCTCCCCTAATTGCTTGAGTGTTATCAAGGGCCACTCCCTATGAAATAGTCAAGGCATATATACCATTGCATATCAAGCTAGCCCTTTAACTCTCTTGGAGAAAAAAAATACACATAATATATTATGGTTGATTGGACAATTGCCTCATTTATAGAGTATCATAGTAGACAAGGATGTGGCAACTACCCAAGTTATTACTTAAGTTAATAATGAAGATGATGCCACAATAACTCCCGTATTGTTTGTTTAATGTCATGTATGTGAAATGGGAGTTATTCCAACATAGGCATGTTCGTGGTGAAGTTGTTGTTATTCTCTTTGAATGTATTAATAATTTAAAAGCATGAGAACTAACTCATCCCAACAAGGAAATAAATATATTTATGTAGTCAAAGAAAAACAACTGTAATGCACCTGAAATCAATAATTATTATTAATTTCTGCTGAAAATTACTTTAACTACTATTTTAATTATTTTTTACAAAAAGTCAAAAATAAAACAATTGTAATGAATTATTATTTATTAATAAAATACACTGAAGGGGGTTCAAAAGTGGAAATAGTTGTTGAAGAGTGTTTGTTGACCCACAAGAGGAAGAGACAAGTGGTTGAAGCCATTGAGTGAGAACTCAAGATGCAAGAGGCATCATCCCCAAAAATTAGGTCACAACTCCTAGTTGAGTGCTAAAGAGCAGGAGGCTCATAAATGACCAAGTCCTAGGAAAAATACTATATAATAGTATGTCCATGAGCAGCAAGAGGCTAGCATTGGACGTGGATTGAATCTAAGAATGCAAGAGATGGCGCATTGAAGTATTTTGCTCTTTTGGTTCATTGAACAGGCTCGGGGGTTCTGGAGCAAGTAAAAGGAAAGTTTAGCTGGTAAGTAATGCTTGTCAAGTAAGAATGTTGGGATAGAGGAGCAAGCAAGCTTAATCACTATGTAAGAATGATAACAATTAAAACCATGAATTGTAACTTGCAAAATAACACAAAATAAGATTAATTATCATGGATGTTATGTGATAGTTAAACTATGAGAATAGTTCTATTTACAATGTACAAAAGGAATAATAACCAGTTTAAGCATGTGTAAAACAAGAGTGACTCTAATGATAGTAATAACATCTCAACTACACAATCATTGCTAAGATTAAGAGCAAGAGAATGAGTATAGTACTTAAACTTACCTATAAGTGGGTCACATTGATGTAGGGACATGTTTGGCTAGATTCCTTCATCACATAGGTAAGTGGCTTGCCTCGAGCGGGATAGGGATGGAAACACCAATTATTGGGGAAATAGATGAAGGGTAGGAGACTCATGAAATGATGGAAAGAGAGGGAAGGCAATGATGCTAGGGTGATTTTAATTAATGAAAGAGAAGGAAGGTTGTGAAACTAGGGTAGGGCCAATAAATGTAAGAGGAGAGAGATAATGGTCTTAGGGAAATCCTGGCAAAGGAAAGTAGGGAAGTGAGGGATGTGGTTGGGGAGGAAACCCTCTATATATAATTTATAGGATGCAACAACCACACCAAACGTCACTTCATAAAAGAAGAGTAGTGATTGAGCCACACTAGGATGTAAAACATCTTGAGTTAATCCTTACTTGAAATTACGACCTGGAGGAGAACTAATTACCTGGAAGGCAAACAAAGCAAGAGGTGATAAATAGTAGGTGGCCACTAACCTATGTAGGGATCAACAACTAAGGGGAGAACAAGGAATTACAAGTGTTATTACAGTAAGAGATGGATGAAACTAATGGCAAGTGATCTAAGCTAGTTCCACGATGGTCCCCATAGCATGGGGCTTCATTCAACTTGGTAGAACCATGTTAAAACATGGGACCCTTCCAAAGTTAGAAAAATCCATCTCAAGCTATGAATGAGAAGTTGAGGGGGCAATAAAGGGAGAAGGGGAAGAGAAGTATAGGAGGGGATACCCTGGTTAGGGTAGGCCAACCACAAATGGGAGAGGAATAAGTGGGTGACTCGCACTAGGTTCCCTCCAAGATGCTCGTTGTTATAGCTCAAAATGACACATCTCTACCTGTGACCACTTTCCCATGTTTTCATCGCATGTCGACACTTCCATGACGACACTTCATGAAAGTCGCTGAAAAAACACCTATATTGGAGGACCTATATCTGGAGTTTCGTAACTCCGTTTTACCTCTTCTCTACACCGTTGGAAATGTATTTTAGTTAGCTAAAACTTTCCAGAAGACACCAAAGTCTAAAAATTCCCAGAAGTATACGTGAGTTTCCTTAAGGAAACCCACGTATTGTACGCGACTTGTTATATATAATACTCATGTATGCCCTAAATATGCGACTATTTACAGTGCAACCCGCGTGTGCCTCCTGCATACGCAACTGATGTCTCTGCAACCCATGTATTCATGTTAAAAATACGTTTTTCGAAGTTTGGGTAGTTTGGGTAGTTTGGTTAGTTATGCAACCGACTCCTTCAATTGTAACTGATTTGTCTTCGACCCTATCTCTTCAGAAGCATATAAATAGAGGTAGGGAGGTCCATGAGAGAATACTTGAATCTTTGTATTGTTATGCTGGAGGAATTGGGACTCTCTTTTCCCACACCTTTGCCTTAGATGCATTATCCTTGTGTTTCAGAGCTTGGAGGTTGAGTTCCTTGGAAAAGAGAAGCAGCAGAACCAGATCAAGGTTTCGTGAAGTGCCCAACTTGAAGAGAAGGTATATTTGTACTTCATTTCATGATTAATAAAGATGTGATGTTCTTCTTATTCCCAAATAAATGTGTCTTGTATATTGAATATTTGATTATGATTATATGATTTTATTTATCAAATTATGTTCTCATGTTTCATTGAATATAATCTCCTTTCATATAGTCTATTTGGTTTGAGGAAGGTATAACTTGTTTTGCAGGTCTCTTGGAGCAAGAGGAGCGAGAGGAGCAAGAAGAGGATTGAAGGGCTGCTTGGATCAGCCTTCGTTTGGCTAAGGTATGAATCATTACAATCTTTGATCTTGCTTATATATGCTTGATGAACATTATGTATCTCTCTTTCAACCCCAGTACGTTGATGGCCTCTTAAACCCTAGCCATATGAAACTTTCCTTTACAACAGAACTGACGACTCCATTGGGGAAATCCTTGTGTGTTTGGGGTTTCTCTATCTTTATTTAAGTCTTTTGCAAGTTTTCAGGTCCTTCTTGCCACTTAGGAACACCTTCTAAGTCTGATAGTACACTTCCCCTGCCTTTCTAAGGCAGTTGTTTTACCTTTTTGGGGATTTTTTCCACCCATACGCAAGTTGCAGACTGAACAGTCGTGTGTCTGGTTTGTACACGTGACCTGCTATATTGTCAACCCATGTATGACACGCGACCTGTCAATAGTACAACCCGCGCGTGCCCCTAAAACAATGTTGTTTCCTCATTTTTGTGGTTTTTTCTGTTGTTGTGGGTTGTTTGGTAGGTCTTTTGGGGTCCTCTGCAGGTGCATGACTCCAGGGAGTTAGTGTCATCCCTTTTGGGTGTTCTTTATCTATGGTGTAAGTCTTTTTGTAGCACTAGGTTTTGTTCTTTGCCCAACCCCCCACCCACTTTGCTTGGCTTGCCTTTTGGCTTATGTTTCTGGTTAGCCTCTATAAGTGATCTTTGTCAGAGTTCAA
>LPNX011082292.1:178999-242715 GCA_001517045.1 Pseudotsuga menziesii | reverse complement strand
GTATTTTTGTGGCTATGATCGATTGTTGAGCATGGATCCACCTTGTTCATTTGTGGCCATGACTCCTTTAGATTTGATATGGTTCCTTTTTGCATATTGAGCGACCACGATAGTTTCAACAGTTATACATATGTTGGATCCACCTGTATATTCATGGCGATGATTTGTATATGGCCTTGTATGTCCCAGAGATCAATTTGGTTTGACATTTATCTCTCTTTCATGTACCTTTGTTCGATCCTTTTGATCTTGGATTCTCTGCTCTCTCCATACTCAATTGTTTCATTTATAATGTATTTCGGCTATCGTCTTCCCCTCTACCCTCATACATTAGGGAGCATCTGTTATAGCTCAAAATGACACATCTATGCCTGTGACCACTTTCCCATGTTTCCGTCGCATGTCGACACTTCATGAAAGTCACTAAAAAAACACCTATATTGGAGGACCCATAACTAGAGTTCCGTAACTCTGTTTTACCTCTTCTCTACACCGTTGGAAATTTATTTTAGTTAGATAAAACTTTCCAGAAGACACCAAAGTTTGAAAATTCCCAAAAGTACCATAAAAATGATATTTTTTAATGTATATGTGAGTTTCCTTAAGGAAACCCGCATATTGTACGCGACTTGTTATATATAATAATCACGTATGCCCTAAATACACGACTATTTGCATTGCAACCCGCGTGTACCTCCTACATACGCGACTGATGTCTCTGCAACCTACGTTTTCATGTCAAAAACACGTTTTTGAAGTTTGGGTAGTTGGTTAGTTATGCAACTGACTCCTTCAGTTGTAACTAATTTGTCTTCGACCCTATCTCTTCATAAGCATATAAATAGAGGTAGGGAGGTCCATGAGAGAAGACTTGAATCTTTGCATTGTTAGGCTAGAGGAATCGAGACTTTCTTTGCCCACACCTTTGCCCTAGAAGCATTCTCCTTGTGTTGTAGAGCTTGGAGGATGAATTCCTTGGAGAAGAGAAGCAGCAGAACTAGATCAACGTTTCGTGAAGTGCCCAACTTGAAGAGAAGGTATATTTGTACTTCATTTCATGATTAATAAAGGTGTGATGTTCTTCTTCTTCCAAAATCAATGTGTCTTGTGTATTGAATCTTTGATTATGATTATATGATGTTATTTATCAGATTATATCCTCATGTTTCATTGAATATTATCTCCTTTCATATAGTCTATTTGGTTTGAGGAAGGTATAACTTGTTTTGCAGGTCTCTTGGAGCAAGAGGAGCGAGAGGAGCAAGAAGAGGATTGAAGGGCTGCTTGGATCAACCTTCGTTTGGCTAATGTATGAACTATTACAATCTCTGATCTTGCTTATATATGTGTGTTGAACATTATGCATCTCTCTTTCAACCCCAGTAC
The DNA here is from genome assembly GCA_001517045.1 of Pseudotsuga menziesii. Taxonomy (NCBI): domain Eukaryota; kingdom Viridiplantae; phylum Streptophyta; class Pinopsida; order Pinales; family Pinaceae; genus Pseudotsuga; species Pseudotsuga menziesii. Next base: position 241,329 of record LPNX011082292.1, on the reverse strand, counting down.
GTTGATGGCCTCTTAAACCCTAGCCATAGGAAACTTTCCTTTACAACACTCATGCATTCCAAGAGAAGAGGTGACTAAGACTATAAGAAAAGTCCAATCTAAACAAGTAGACTTCAATATGGGGAGAAGAGGAGCAGGATTTGCAAATATTGGATGAGTGGATATAGGAGACCAACGAATAGGGCCTCAAGAGCATTCTGAGGGAGGCAAAGGAAGGGAGTGGGATCCTGCCAAACAAAATAAGTATTTCCTTCTTGGAGTAACAAGAGCTCTCACATGAAGGTGAAGGGAACAACCATCATCGCATCCAACCAAGGGCATCCAAGGAGGATATTGTACTCCAGATATCTCGAGAGTACTTAGAAATTGGTGTTCGCTATCTTATCCCATGAGATAAAGGTATCTCAACAACCCCAAGGGTTTTGGTCTCAAGCCTCTTGAAACTCTAGAGGGTAAAAGGAGCAAGAGAGAAATGGGTTGCACCAACATGATAAACAAGATCTAATATGGTATTAAGGGTGGGTCCAAGGTCCATAATGACTCACCAGATCATGAATTCAACGAAACACATCTTAATAAAAAGTGGTTGGACCATGTTGTCAGTTCACCCTATGGCATAGGGGATTCTAGAAAGGTAAAAGGAAAGAGAAAGGGCCTAAGATTAAGCAAGCTCAAGAATAAGTTAAAAAAGGAACACAATCATGTGGACCCTTTGTTCAAGAGACACTCTTAGGACATCCATGAAGAACATTTAGGAGGCATGAGATGAGAGGCACTGGAAAAGGGAAGAAAAGAATGTTGAGGGAGCCAAGTTTTAGAGAGATGGAGAAGGAGAAAGGATGCGAGGATCAAAGCCCCTTTGCTAGTTGTGATAAACGACCCCTATTTAATGAGAAGACATAATACCTTTGACATCAATGAGGCAAAGGTATGGCTTCACATAGGTTGGTCTAGATAAAGACCTACTTGATGATCTAGAAGGATGGTATCAATATCAAGGAGGTCAAGCAATGAATCAAAAAGAGGGTGTGGCCTCTTGGGGACAAGAACAACTCTAATCCAATAAGGGATGGAACCAAGTTCATCTACAGCACTCTGCATCACAATGACTCTCTTTGCTACCTTAGGAGGTTGTCTACAAGGTAAATAAATGGTGTTCTTCGATTTTTTCTTAGGGGGGATGAGGTAGAACCTCTTTTTTTTTGTCATCATAGGAATCAAAGGGTGTGCTCAAAGGAAAACTTGTTTTCTTCTTGGAAGACTTGGAGGAAAATCATGGTCCAATAGAGCTTAGTATCTTCTGTTGCAACAACAGTTTTGGGTTTAGGTGGTTGGTTAGTTTGCCATTTTTTTTGTATTCATATGTTTCAACACAAGGAAATATTTGATATTGTGTGTGTCTTTCTCATGGTGCTTGCACCACATAGGAGTGGTTGAGGTAGATGTGATGGGTTTCTCCTTTCCTTCAATATGGAGGATGGTTCGAGTCTCAAATTTGGGAAGGTGTGTTTTTATCATTTCATCACCTACTACATTTGGTTGGAGAATTGTGCTTTAGGTTGTTTGTATTTGCTTTCTCCCATAGTGGCGTTATGTCACGTCCCCTCCCTCATGAGAGGACGCAACCTACCAGTACTGCTATCATTTAATCGGGCAATCTAAGCCCCATGAACATAAACCATAAAAATGCATTGAACATAAAAACATTTATAGATGCCTAGAGCAATCTACAGCAGAAGCAAATACATTTCATTCAACGCCTTCATGTTGTTCATACTCATAAAACAAGCAACATTCATCATGTTCAAGCATTTAACATGTTCATGATAATTTACAAAGCAAATACAATTGCAGAGTTAAATACAAGAATACTTATCTTGAGAATAAGCTTCCCCACAACTAGCTATGTCGTTGCAACGTTCCATCCAACCATAGGCCAGTGTGCTCCTTAATCTATCAGCATCACTACCACCCCCGAGCTAGGATGATTTCCACAAGGAACTAGGGAACACAGACTTACACACAGTAAGGCCAAACACCCACAGTCAAGCCAATAACCACATTCAAACACAGTCAGCCCACTAACAGATGGATTCTTGGACTTACTCAAACAAGCCAACACAAGGATGCACCACACAGCAAAATACAAGTTCTGGGCATGGACAAAAACACCCTGGAAACTAAAATCGAAAATGACAAATGGGGAAAACAACCCAAGATGAGAAATTCGTTGTAGAAACATTCTATGGGCTTCACGTGGGCAAACACGACCCCTTCAATTCCGCAATTCCTGGATCTACTTTTCCATTGACTGTGCAACACCAAAAAATTAAATTCCCCAACCATGTGAAGGATGGAACAACAGAAAAACACCCAAGAGAGATCCCAGTCGTTGAACATCAACAAAACAATTTCCCAGCCATAGGGAAAACACAGGAAGTTGCTGCAAGCATGAGGAAAAACGCCCAAAGCTACATCCCATGTGTGAGGTGACAAAAACATTCCTAACAAACCCCCAAATCGTGAATCCTTGCTACACATTCACCTAGCAACACCAAAACAAATTTCCAGCCATGGGAAAAATGGAGCAGACTGCAAAAGCAAACCTAGGAAAATGGAGGATGGAGGACTGAGGAATAGAACGCCAGCGTGAGGAAAATCAACTGCGTGAGAGTGAGTAATGCAATTCCCCATTTCACGTGAGGGATAATGGGTGAGAGATATCCCCTTGGGCATGCGTGTGGTCAAAGTCTTACGACCCTGCCCAGAAATGACGACTCCTTCCAATTCTACAGCCGCCCATACCTTCCAGTCCTGAAGGCAATAACTGCCTCAACTAACTCCTTGGAGAATTAAGTGGCTGGTTGAATGAGAGAAGAAGGTGGTTGACAGCTTGATGGGTTCTCCCATAGACATTTGGATTTTCCCCATTGGCTCAAGGGTTTGAATATCACCCCCCTCCCCTCCCCCCCGCCTCATTCCTTGTGAAATCATGCCCCCATCTCTTTAATGTTGCATTGACATAGCTAGTTGTGGGTATTTTATTAATTTGCATATTTACATGATGTAGAAATTATATTGTGCCATCGGCTAGCACGATAACCATCGGCATCGATTTTAATTGTTGAAACGTAAAACACTAAATCCATGGCAGGGCCTTTTCCTTGAGCTCCACACCATGATTTATTAACACTATTTACATCATTTATAATTTAATGCAATTGGAGGTTGAAACCAGGGTATTACACTTTAATATAGGCATTCTCAATGAGGAGAAAGAGTTCAATGGCATGTTATGTTAAATTGAGGTCTTCAATAAACACCTTGGATCACTTCACTTGGTTTAGGGCCCATGTGAATTTAGCATAGAGAGTATCTTTAGGGATCTCTAATGTGCAATTGTGCAAAGCCTTGCACCATCAACATATGAATGTCAGTCAATTGGATCTAGCTCAAGCGGTTGTGGGATGGAGCGTTATCTCCCCCACCCAAGTTCTATTTTATTAAGTGACATGCTGAGCTCATAAAGAGTATATTGTTGTAACAGCTTCGAGCCCTATTATGGACTTAGCCTTTTTGAAGAATCTAGGGTTTACCCTAGGTGCCATCCTCGAAATGAGGGGAAGTGCTAGAGGATTCGCCCCAGGGTAATTACCTAGAAAAAAAATCAACATATGAATGTTGAACAATCTTCCTTGTCTTTTTACTTAAGGCCCACAAGGATGAACATACCAAAGTAATCCAATCCAGGCATGTCAAAGTGATGGATGAAATAGTATTTTAATAGACAAAAGTTGTAAACTGACCATTAAGGGAGGTGATGAAACCAGTGAATGGTATCACCTATTAGGGAATGCAAAAAAATCTAAACCAGTATGTTTTTATTTCTCATGGACTCATAGAAATCCATGGTGAAATCCTCCAAATGGCATCGAGGATCTTCTTTTATGGTGCCCCTGAATTTGGCATCGAGGATCTTCTTTTATGGTGCCCCTGAATTTGGGTAGTTCTGATGAATTTTAGGGTATCCATGTTTGCATGAATTGGTTGGGGGGGTGGGGGCGGGTTAAAGGTTATCTATATATAATACCAAAAGAAGTCCTTATTTGTGTGCCTTCTTATATCACCAAGGTGTGGGTTTTCATTAGAGTATCCTCCAAATCAGGGCATGTTGTTATTATGAGGAAGTGTCTTGTCACTACTCGCCATACTTGGCCAAGGTAAGCCTTTGATTGGTATTCTCCTTGTGGTTTGGTTTGATCGATTATGAGTTGTTTGCTTGGGAATTTTAGACAAGATTAGCAACTGTAAAATACTCACCTTGCATGTAGATTATTGTTATGACTTTGGATCTTTAGGTGGCATCATGGCAAAACACTGCCACCAAGGAAAAAGTGTGTGGAAAATTTGGATTATGATATTCATATACATTAGAACATGATTTTGGGCTTCACCAAAAGCTCTCATACTATGGTGGACAAGCCTTCAAATTCCATAGGATCTATCAAGGAGGTGTGCATGGAGGGTATAATGATTTAGCAAGCGACAGAGAACATAGAGAAGCCGAAAAATGGAATGCAAAAGGCCAAAGAAGAAATGAAAGAAGCCCATAGTCGATATGGTTTTCCCTAATTGAACCAAGTTTTCATTATGTTTTGTCATATTATTTTCTTATGTGGACAGTTTATTAGGGCATATAGTTGTCAACTTTATAAGTTGCAATGAAAAATAACAAAAAAATGATTAATCTATAGACATTTGTTCTTATCAAAATTGGTAGTTTTGTTCTCTTATATTTGAACCAAGTTTTCATTAGGTTTTGTCATATTATTATACGTGCCGAAGGCAGATATATAGTAATCGCTTTGGAGTCAAACTTCTCTCACTTTTTGTTAATTTTTATTTTTTCAAAAAGATTTCCTATAGTTTACAAAAATACACATGTTAATTTAATTATTCAAAAACTAAAAAAAAAAAAAATTAATTTTAAAATCTTATATTTCTATTATATGATTGGAAGAAAATCATGAAAAGACTAATTTGATGTGGTTTGATGGCTATTTGTCAGAATTTAAAAATATAAAATAATTTTATTAACTACCACGTAGCTAGGAATAAGTGCTATGCAATAATTTTCATAAACGAGAATGGATTCCCCTAAATACATTGGATTTCAATGTTGGATTTCTTTGAATTCAATGCAATTTTTTTTGGCAATTTGTATGACCCCAAAAAATCTTCACTCTTCTCAAGAGTTAATTACACAAGGCTTCCATAGTTTTACAAACTTGGAGAAGCTCCCCTCTTCCCAATAGTTAATCATGTGGAGATTTCACTGTTTTACAAAATTAAGAGTGGGGTTTAAACTCTATTGAAGCCGATTCAAGCTTTGTAATGACTACGAAGTCAAATTTTTCCTTTATGCATTATTGATCCTGTTTCAATCCATAGCTCAGTCATTATTCTTATGCATTATTCCAGTTTTGGTGGTCTTATGCATTATTTTGGTTTTAATGTGAGGGAAAAAATAACTTTTTGTTAAAAAATTGATAGCTCTTTTTTAATTTAAAAAAAAAATATTAAGTAAAAAGTAACAACAATTGATTTGTTTATAAGATCATTTTGTTATTATTATTTTTTTATTTTCTTTAGAGGCAAGTATGCAACATTGCTACTAATTCCACTTGTTTTCTTATCTGAACAGTTTATTAGGGCATATAGTTGTCAACTTTATAAGTTGCAATTGAAAATTAACAAAAACATGATTAATCTATAGACATTTGTTTTTATCAAAATTGGTAGTTTTGTTCTCTTATATTTTGAATCCTTTGGACATACTAAAACTATTTGTTAACCAAACAAGTCGGGGCTTTTGTTTTCCTTAATGTATGCCATCCTAAATTAATTAATGTTATATAATTATATGAAATGAAACTTTGAATAAATAAATTGTATAAATCATTTTTAATAATGTTAAAATGACAAATTTTAAATATTTTAATTGAAAAAACAAAACAATAATTCATCATTAAAATATATATATATATATATATTGAAAACAACATTTACTTTATAACTAAGAAAATTCAAAATGTCAAAAAACTATAAATAAATAAAATGTGATTTTGGTGCACCGTTTTTTAAAACTAAAGTAAAAACAACAATTGGATGCAAGCTCGACAAAAAAATAGAGTCTTGAGATGGAGGACCTAAGTGGGTTTACAACAATTGGATGCAAGCTCTACAAAAAATTAGAGTCTTGAGATAGAGGACCTAAGTGCAAACCCAGTAGGTGATAATTGATGCTATGTGATTCATTTTGCTAATCTCAATCTCACTTCTTCACCTTGGATCACTTCTATTGGTTTAAGGCCCATGTGAAAATATCATAAAGAGAATCTATAGGGATCTCTAACATAAGATTTTGCAAAGCCTGCCACCATCAAGTAATGAATGTTGGTCAATAAGATCTAGCTTTATTGGTTGTGGAAGGAGATGTTATTCTCTACATCCAAGTTCTATTCCTATAAGTGACACATTGAGCTCATAAAGATTATATTGTTGTAACAACTCCAATCCCTATTGTTGACATGGCCTTATGCCTTGAAGAATCTAGAGTTTACCCTGGGTAACATCCTCAAAATGAGGGAAAGTCCAAAGGATTTGCCCCAAGATAATTACCTGGGAGAAAAATCAACAAATGAATATTGAAAAATCTTCCTTGTCTTCTTAATTAAGGCCCGTGAGAATGAACATACCACAGTAATCCAATCTAGACATGTCAAAGTGATAGATGAACTAGTATTTTAATAAACATAAGTTGTAAATCGACCCTTTAGGGAGATGATGAAACCAATGAAGGGTGTCACCTATAGGGAATGCAAAAAAACCTTAACCAAAGATGTTTTTATTTCCACTGAATTCTTAGAAATCCATAGCAAAAGCATCCAAATGGCATTGATGATCTTCTCTTATAGTGCCCCCAAATTTAAGTAATTTTGGTAAATTTGGAGGGAGCCATGTTTGCATGAATTGGGGGCTCAAAGGTTTTCTAAAGATCATATCAAAAGAAAGCCTTGCTATCATGTGCATTCTTCTATTACAAAGGTGTGGGTTTTCGCTAGGGTATCCTCCAATCTGGGATATGTTGTTATTAGGAGGGTGTCTTGTCACAACTCACCGTATGTAGCTAAGGTGAAGGTCTTATTGGTATTCTCCTTGTGGTTTAGTTTGATCAACAATGAGTTTGTTTACTTGGGAATTTTAAACAAGAATGACAACTAGAAAACACTCACCCTACATATGTATTATTATTACAACTTTGGATCTTTGGGTGGCATCATGACAAAGCACTGCCACCTAGGGAAAAGTCCCTTATGCAAAGTTATAGACTTGCAAAAGGTTATCAAGCATTCGGTAAGGCAATTAACCACCCAGCTAGAGGAAATCTATCACTTTAATTAGAGCATTAGGGATCATATAGATGCTCAACATGCTAGGTATGAGGACTTGAAAACAAGAATTGAGGACCAAAAGAAAAGAGTGGGAAAATTAGGTTTTGATATTGATATGCATTACGATATGATTTTGGGCTTCACCGAAAGCTCTCATTCTATGGTGGACAATTCTTCAAATTCTATAGGTTATAAGGAGACATGCATTGAGGATATAACAATTCAGTAGGTAGTAGAGAACCTAGACAACAAGCCAGAAAATGGAATGCAAAAAGTCGAAGAAGAAGAAGAAATGAAAGAAGCCCGTAGTAGGCATGGTATGGTTTTCCCTAATTGAACTACGTTTTCATTATGTTTTGAACTACGCTTTCATTATGTTTTGTCATGTTATTTTCTTGTGTTGATAGTTTATTAGGGTATATAGTTGTCAGCGTTATAAGTTGACATCGGAAAATAGCAAAAATGATTAATCTATATATGTTTGTTTTGTATCAAAACTGGCAGTTTTGTTCTTGCATATTTTGAATACTTTGGACATACAATAACTTTTTGCCAACTGATCAAATCACAGCTTTTATATATCAATGAAAATGCTATCTATTATTATTTTTCTTTGAAGTATGTCATCCCAAATGCACCACTTTTTGAAACTAACATAAAACCAACTACTAAATGCAGCCTCTGAAAAGACGAGGCTAATAAAGTCTTGAAATGGATGACCACCTGAGAAGCCCAATTACTAAACGCAAAACCTAAAGATGATAATTGATGCTTTGTCACTCATTTCAGTAGTCTCAATTCCACTTCTTCGTCCATGTTTGCATCACCCACATAATCAGTTACATAATCATGAGAGGGCTATAGATTTATGACTAATTCTATATAAATAATCCCAAAAATAATATCTCAAATTAAAAAATGTATATCAAACAAAAAAAATCAAACTCTTTATATCCCTTATAAAAGTCTTCTTAAATGATATATCAAAATTACAAAAAACTATTTTTTAATCATTTTTTTATGGGCAAAAATGCCCATGCTACATTGTAATTGAGATAGGCATGGCCACGCTACTAGCCCAAGGTCAAACCCTAACAACGAGGGACTTAACAGCAGACATCCCTTTTTAAAGGGAGACACCCGAAATACTTGGGAGTGATATCCAAGTACCAAGGTCATCCAGGTCTGTTACCACAGGATACTCCTTGGCATTTAGGAAAAATCATTTTTAAAATTAAAAATAATAATAATAATCAATTTTATCAATTTTTTTCGAGACTACGGAACAATAGATTCCAAATTGTTGTTTGGGTGTAGGCAAAAACCTATTTTTTATTTTAATTAAGCATTTGTGCAGATAGATGTGTTCTCTCATTATTATCCAAAATGAAAGGGATAGATGTGATCTTTAATTATTATCAAAAAAGGAATTTGCCAAGTGTTTTTCTTAAAACTTCTCCAGTAATATTTCATCTTGGTTGGAATATTGTCAAACCTAGAATGATGTCATATGCCACTCTCATTAATATTTTTTCACATAACTATCTCTGGACGTTGTAAGATGAGTGATTTAAAAATCTTAGATGAGTAAGCAGTATAATGTAAATATTGAAGCATGAACATATTCAAATTAACTGCATAGCAGGCTAGTTGAGTGACATACTACTTCTAGAATAAATTTGGGAAGGACACACAGTTCATAGCTGGTATTTTGAAATACATATAAGGGCTTTAACTATGTTATCTTAGATGTAGAAATTGCATATTATGGAACACAATCAGAATACAGCATGTCCTACTGTATCTACTCTTTCAAGATATACAGGTCAATCAAATGTCACCAATGCCTGCAGGTGACTCCTATGTCACTAAAACAAAACTAACATCGACTTCCTGAAATTCCCCAGCCTGACTTCAGTATCTGCCTAATTAATGCAGGGGAAAACACTTCATAACTCTTTCCCCTTATCATTTATGTTGACAAAGGCAACTGAGTATTTAGCAGCAGTAAAATAAGATAGACAGTTGTCAACGTGGAATCAATGCTTCTAGAACTTGTGACCCTGGAGGTAGACGTCCCAAACCAGGTAGAATAACTTTCAAACTCCTAGGCATAGGGGTAGGGTCATAGTTCAGACCTACTAGGACCAACCCTGCATCAATATTCAACCTTTGTTAAAATACAAATAGTTTGGCCTGTTGTAAAAGTATAAAGAAGACCATTCACAAATAATATAATAATTACCATGGCTTCTGATACCAAGAACATCCCTTGGACTTATATTTGCTGCAAAGAGAACTTTCTTCCCAACTGCATCTTCCACATCCATTGCATATTTACATTCTGACACCACCGTTCTAACCTCACATCCAATATCTACCTGCATTAACAACTTCAATCTTATACAACAATATCATTTCAACCTCCAACCCAGGGATCAAATTTGATCAATTCAATTCCTCTCAAATCCATATTTCTGACCATGAAACGGTTATAAGCAGTTTTCCCTTCGAACAGAAAGCAACAAGAGACTTGGTTGTCAAAAGAAGAGTACTGACCACTACCATTATTTCAGTTTTATAGCTCACTTGATTTATTGTCTTGATATGGTTTAAAGTAAAACTTATCTTCAAGAATGACAAGATATGCTCCAAATTTAACCCCAAGGGCAGATCCAGCCAGTAAATCTGATTCTTTTTAGCAATGTGACAGAACACCCTGCTCTAAAAAAGAGTGCCCTCAGCATTGGGGGCCATGATGTCTGTATAGCAATTGCCTTAAAAAGTCATTCTACTGATTATAAGCATTGTATCTAAAAAAAATTCCATTTATTCAAAAGCAACAACAACACTTGACTTGCCATGACAAAAATCATTTTTCAAATTTTCAATTTAAATTTTATAGTCCGTTTAAATATTTCTGGGAAACTTTCAGAGGGAAGCAATCTTTCAAAATGACAAGCCATACCCTACCTGTCCAATACCATCCCTGCTACCACCACAACAATGCATCTGCTTCTTGAAACACGAGTAGAATTTTCCTTCAGCCATTGACAATGGGCCTTTGTCTCTGTGCACTAACTGTTGGATCAGAACTCATACTGTAATCATATGTTGCACACCAGATAACTGTTGAAAATCAAATTTCAGGGCAAACCGCAATAATTTCATTATTGGATTCAAAGTTTGGAATTAAGCTGGTGTGATCCATCATCAGAACACTCAGTTTAGTTAGGGGGGAATCTGATCATTTAATAAAATCAATATTAATTCTAACTCGAAAATATCTATGAGATTGCACCTAAGAATCAAGACCTGGATCGTGGGCAAAGATTTGTATGATCTGCTTTCTGCCATATGCATTCAGGCTCTACATTGTGTGTGCAGTAATTGGTGGACTGAAATTGAAATTGTAATCGTCTGTTGCAATTCAAATAACTGTTGGATTGTACCTAAGATCTGGAATGTGTGCAAACATCAGTATAATCTGCCTTCTGCTGTAGGCAAAGGGTCTCTAGTATCTACATTGTGTCTACACAAATTGTTATATTGAAACTAAAACTGTAATCATCATCTATCACAAACCAGATAACTAGTCTAAACTCCAGACCAATGTGACCATTAGACTGGAAGATTAAACCATTACAGTGAACTGGAGGCCTATGTGTCTCAAATCAGGGCTTATATTTGTAGGTGAACTGGAGCCTTATTAACTAAGTAGCCAGAGTTTGTGGGTACAGGAGTGAAGACAGGTGCGGTTGCACATACAAGGACACCATTTTTGAAATCATGGTGTGAGTGGGGGACAGCATGTATGGACAAAATATCAGTGTTACACTGGTACGCATCCCCAAGGGTAGGAAACGCGTTTCCACACCCCCACGCGTTTCGGAAACTTGGAAACTCCATTCAAAACGTCCCCCACGTCCCTGTTTGAAGGAAACTCAGAAGGGAAAGGTTTCCCTCCTAAAAAATGGCGTCCCCACGTATCCTTTGACAATTTTTTACCAAAAAATTAAAAATTATTAAAAAATTAAAAGATAAAGGACCACGCTGTCCACTATTTTCCTTCTTAGTAGGCTCGATTTCATTTTGCTGTCTAATATGGTTGTATTTCCGAATCTGTTTTATTAGTTATAGCTTATGTATGGTTGTATTTCATTTTATTTCACTTGATGTATGTTGTAAACTTGTCTTAATAAATTAAAGACTTTAATGAATTATGCTCCAAATTTCAATTTTTATGTATTTTAATATAAATTTGGTAGTATGCCTGGTGAGGTCCCCTAGTCAAAGACCCCGACGTACCCTTCGACGTTTCCTTTAATTTGGGGGGGACTTCTGCATATGTCGTTTCTGTGTTTCCTCGCTCCCGCATCCCCGCATCCCGGAAACTTCAGGAACATTGCAAAATATAAAAAAAAAATTAAATAAAAGAGATAATGGCTAAAATTTATGTAAGACAGTGAAAACATAAAACATAAAACCCTGTGATTTAAATTGTACAAACCAACTCCAAACCGGTAAACAACAATGCTCTGCAATTTATATGGCTCTGCCAAAACTTGAGGGAAGGGTACACATATTTGCTGAAAGTTAGTAGGTGTACACTGTATATTTTAGCACTAGACATACAGGTTGCCAGGCAACAGCAAACAGAAATCCAACCTTTGTAAAGCAACTGACATAAAATACACAGATTAAGCCTCTGTATCAGCTAGCTGGGTATGAAATATTGTAGGTCAGACTCTTACGATAGATTACTGGATAGATCCATGTACCAGATCAGCAGGCATGGAATATGCAAATCAGACATTTAATCAAATCGTCGGGCATGGAGGATGCAGCTCAAACCTTATATGAGAATACTGGCAACGGGATAAGACAATGCATTTCCAAATTTCTGATCGTTTCAAGGGGATGACCCTCGAGTCTTGGCAGGGACACCATCCCGAACCTAGGATGAGTCCCAGGATGGAAAGAGGCATCTTTGGAATGGGGATCCCAGGGATGGGGACTTTCCATGAAAACACGGCTTATTAATAATGCCCAGGGATCCACTGTGGCACTAGCCATTTGAAGAAACCCAGGAACGAGTGAGAAGAGCAATCCACCAACCAACAGACCAATATCAGAACCTCTCTGCTTGTGGGATCACTTCCTATGAATTGAACTGGTGACAGTGGGTTTGGCAATGCCTCAAAGCACCCCAGACCAGCCCAAGCTTGACCAATCATTAGACCAAGCCCATGGCCATTATTGGGCGCGTACGAGATTATTCTGAGATTGAACTCGAGAACGACACTTGCCAGTTTTGGGAACAAAACGCAGACTTTGCAGGAGGGCTTGAACTAGTGACCATTAGACTACACTAAAAGACAGGTGCTGGTTTGCTCTGACTGAATCGACCTTAAAACAATATTTTAGCAAATGCAATCCACTAGCCCATACACATTTAAACCCGAGTTGATAGGCATCTTCAATTTCCAATATTTATACGTTAGCCATTTGTATGAACGTGGGATATGCATCCTAAAGCTTCACAACCTGGAGATGCTATATCAGACCTTGGTTTAGATGGATATGGGCTAATATCTATATTCAGTGTAACCAGTGCACCATCTCTCAGACCCACTTGAGATGTATATGAGCTAGTATGATAGAATCCATAATCAATGCACTGAAAGAACTATCTATTGGCACTTGTTATAAAGCCTAATATCCATATTCGATACACCATCTAACATAACAGGGTTTAAATGGGTATGGGCTAGTATCCAATTTCAATGCCCCCAATGCACCATTTATCAGACCACGGTTTAAACCGATATGGGCCGGTCTGGTATGGCAGTATTCATATTCATGGCACCCAATGAACTAACCATTTATTAGACCAGGCTTTATGTATATATAACCTAATATCCATATTCAATGCACTGTCTAGATTCAGTGCACCATTGTACAGGCATTCACAAAAAGACTTGATGGATCACCCCTCCCCTACCAGACTGTAAAATGCACCATCACAATCAAACACTATCACGGTTTTTTCTAAGTTGATAAGCAAAAGCATTAAATCATTCACACCGAATACTTACACTTAGCTGGAGATGCGTTCGACTCAGAGTAGTATTTCCACGCTTGGCAGTCATCTCAGGATCTACCACAGACTTGGCCTCTGTCTGCAAAGAAAAAAATCACAATATAAACCCACAAACATCAAAGAACAGGAATTCAAGCGAAAAGAGCCAAAAGAACGAAAAACCCACAATCAATCCAACACGGAGGTCTACGGCCTGGAATACAGTGATATCTATGTCGGCCCTCACAGGGGGACAAACCGCCCGGTTCACACTTTCTGCTACCTCTGAACCCGCGTGAGATCGCACACTTGTAATCCACCTCCGGTTTGAGAAGATTGAAACATTGTGGAATTTTTTTGAGAGAAATTTGGTAGGTGTTGATAATTGAAGTATTGAATGCGATTTAAGTGGAGTGCAGGTGGCAATGCTGCAAACCATTCCCACAGACATTGCGATGGAGTGTTTCAAAAGCTATGATTCCCACGCTTGGACTTCTGAGCCCGAAATATCCACATCCTATTTTTCCAAAGTTTAGAGAATTGTTTATTTGAATTGATTCCAGGGCGTCACTGCATCATATATTTCATTTACTTTAGAGGTGTCGTTTTGAGGTATTGTTTCTATTTTGCTAAATTGATTGAGGATAGCAAATTTTTGTAGCATGGCACGCTCTTCAATGGGGAATGTGGTGACCCATACGAAGCAATAAGTGTTGTATAAGTTGAGATATGTGTAGCTCGTTTCTAAATATTTTATATCATATTTACATTGGATTGTTGAATGGATGTGAAGGAGATCCCCCATCGAAGTGTATATACACGATGTATATGTATATGTATCCTTTATGAATAAGGATAAATGTTTTATGATTGTGATATTTTTTGGTTTACTATTATGAAATTTTATGCGTCGATCTTTCCTAAATTGTAATTTTAATTATGAATTCATTATTTATAAATTTAAATATTGATATGGTGCAATATTAATATTTGATATTTACAATTTCATCAATCTAAAATGATTTTTTGAAATGGATATTATAAGTGTTTGCGAATAAGAGGTTAATGATTTTATCTCAACAAGGTATTGTACAATGGGTTATCTCTATTCTATTGATTCATGCTTGCAATGCATGAGAGAGGTATGAGTGAGGTAATGAGAGACCCACATTTTTTTAGACGAATGAGGGACCCACATTCCATCTACTAGTTTAATATGGGGAGGATTAATAGTGGTAGTGATATGGATTTGACCAAAGGCCATGACCTTATACAATAGGTTACCCATATCTCACTCATATGTGCTTGTAATGCATGATTCAAGGGTCTTTCCCAATGAGAGATCAACGATTTCACCCCTACTAGTTCATACTTGTAATGTTTCACAACCCAACAAGGGTTTATATTGGTAGTGCTATGGAGTTTACCCAAGGTCATGGCTTTATATGATGAGTTATATGTATCCCACTCATTCATGTTTGTAATGCATGATTTAGGGGTGAGTGTTTCCTAATAATAGGTCCATGGTTTCACCCTGTTAGTTTGTGCTTATAATGTGCCATAACTCAGGAAGGGTTTATAGTGGTAGTGGTATGTAGTCAACCCAAGGCCACATGCGGTGAAGGATTTGTTTTTTCTACTTTCAAATCAAGCTCATTAAAAAATAAGAGAGACGTTTCGTAACTTTGATAGAAAATTATACACTATATAACTTTACAACTGAGCCAAAGCCTTGCTAACTACCTTCATGGATTGCTATTAAAAAGCAAGTGTAACATCTCCGTAATATTTTTTGTGTCAAGAGGGTGATTCCAAAATGCAATGTGGTGGATATTGCCACAAGTGACTGAGTGTGGCATTTAAGTCACGTCGGTTTTCACATTATTATTTTTAATAGTTTCTATCTTAACCTTAGATGTATCAAGCGCAGAGAATGATCAAATCCCTCAAGGTGCAAACATTTCCAAAATAAAATTGCTTTGTAAAAAAAATCGCAATTTAGGGGATTCCATCCCTTTTAATGGTTAATATCTAGGTTTCAAATAGATCTAGGTTGATATGGTAAACAAAGGCACAAAGAATTATATTGCTAAGAAGAAATGCATGTCCATAATTGTTTTTGTAACTTTTACCTCTATAAACTCAACATTGGGCTCTAATATACCATTTTAAACCTCTTTCACTATGTCTAAATTTGTAACTATGACCACACATAACTATTTCTTTGAAATAAATGATCACCCTTCTTTATTTTTTCCCTTTTTGCCTCAATGTATCATAATTACAATCGAACCAGCCTTTGAATTATTGACTATTGGAAAGTTAATCATCATTAGTTACTTCCATATGTCCATTGAAGACAATGGAGTTGGATCCCATTTTGAGTATAAGGAATTTGATTCATGCCTCATCTTCCTCGTTCCAAGGGGAACTAATCAATAAGTCAATAGTGCTTTCCTAACATTATGGCAATTATGTTCACCACTACGCTTGGGAACTAGAGCAATTGCAATGGTTGGAGGAACAAGGATGAATTGTGGGAGCCTTAATCAAATATAACTTGTGGTCATCCATTTGTGTGTCTTTCCACAAAGAAAGCTTTTTTGCCTTTCCTTTTGGAGCTAGAGACAAAATTTTCTGTAGGAATTCCTCTACTACTAGACCATGGTCAAAACAAAGTTAGCAATGAATGGCATCGTATTCTTAGTCTAAAGGTTGGCTATATTTTCAGTCGCCACATTCCAACATAAGGTGACTAGTGAAACTTCTACTTAAATATGCATAAATACATAAATATTACTCCCAAATTTTGAGAATAGTCAAAATGCATCGAAACCGAAAATTGAATGTGCATGAGTGATCCCAATACTAAAAGATGTTAAACAGACCTAGCTGGGTGACTTACTAAAAATAGACGCTCCCTCCAAGAATATTGGATCCCAAACTTGAAGTTGTAAATAACATCCGAAAGCATCATATGACTCCTCTAAATCTCTTAAGCTCACTGGTATCATCAATTTACCCCTTTGAACATGCTAACACAAACCCAAAAAGTAAGTGCCAACATCAAAACAAGAGAACCCGAAAAAGGGGACATTATAGTCCTCCCTTCCCAAAGATTGTTTGTCCTCAAGCAATGCCATCACAACCTTACGATCAACAAGTTGAACCAAATTGAAACTGATAATGATCCTAAGCTCACAAACCAACATAGAAGATGTACAACACCCTCTACTCACCTACAAGGTACTAACACAAGAGGCCTCCTGAATACTACTAACAAGTAAAGCAATTAGATAGTACAAAAACTCATTCCACCCCTCAGATAATTTCTCTTCTAGGAAATCAATCCAATGCACCATAAGAGTAAACTCATAAAAGTAAAAACTAGCTTGCTCGTCTTTATCAATTGCTAAACTTTCAAACAATGTAATCTCGGGGTTCCAAACTAGTCTTAGAAAGGAACCACCATGCTAACGCTACGTCACTATGATCATAATTGTCCTCCCATTGTGTTATAGTGTGATTTGCCACATCTTATTCATCATGCCTTGATGTCCTTTCCTTGTCCCTATGCAAACTCACTATACTCCCCTTACTCGGTATATCACTCAGGCTTCAATATAACCCTAAAAAGGACACTTTTGAAGACACATGCGGGTGAACAACTTCGCAATTCGCGTATACATGGCTTGCACCATTACAGCCCGCGCACATCCTATTTTGTGCTCAAAACAAAACAAAAAAATATTTGGATTTTTCCCCATAAAGTAATGAATAGCTTGATCCTTGGCCTTCCATATGCTTGGAAACGCTATGATTCAGCACTCCATTTCCCATTTGAGGGCTATATATTGAGCCATTGTGAAGCATTGAGAGAGGAGAAACTTTGAGAGTAAGGAAACTATAGCGAAAATTTTCCCCATTTCCATATAATTGAGTCTGCATCCCTTGATCCTTGATGATAGAAATATTCATGTTCATCTCCCAATTTCATGTGAAAATGTTATGTATATTTCCATGGGTATGTTTGCTTAATAGATGTTTAAATGGATTATTCTAGCATAGGTGCTAACATTTCATGAATATATTATATGCTTGGATGTATTTGTTGTTGAGGACAAGGTGTATGGTTCAATAATTGGATTGAAATATCAATGGTGGACTTCTTCGAACTTATGGTTGAGGTACAGACGTTTATTTTTCGTTGTTAGCATTTACTTTCATATGAAATATTTGGGATTAGATTTAATTTATGGTGTCATCCTAATTGTTGTGGTCCAGCCCAAGCCATATGAATATTCTCTCTGTAACAGAATTGGCGACACCAATAGGGAGGTCTCCTTTTGTTGAGATTTTTTAGTGCATTTTTGCTTAGATTGCTCTCATTTTCTTTGTGTTTATGTGTCACATTTATTAGGGTAGTCATCGATTTACAATCTCTTGGAGTGATTTGGCCTTAAACTTGTTTTTATCGCCTTTAGCTTGTATACGTGGGTGACAGTGTTGAAAGTCACATATATACGTGGGTTTTCCTTTAGCAAGTCATGCACATACGTTGTTGTTCTTTGAACCCTCGCGTACACTTCAGTTTTGGCTTGATATCTTGATTGAACTAATTGTTGGGTGGGTTGTGAGTGTTGTTGAGTCTTATACGGTCCTTATACTATCTATTGGTTTCTTTTATTCTAACTGGAAACCCCTTTTTTATTAGTTTTTTAAGAGAAGTTGTTCTTGTCATTTTTTCCATTTTTTGTTTTGCTTTTAGTGCATGAATCATTGAGTCTTGGTGCCTTGCTGGCTTTGTGTCTTTATACTGGCTACATAGGTTGAGAGTTTAGTGGTTCTATCTTGCATTTTCATTCATTTATTTTGAAAATACAAAAATATTTTCAATCTTGCATGTTCATGTACATTTTGCATTTTGCATTAAAAGAAGCACTTACATTGGTTTTCCTTGGAATGGAACTAGTCTAGGCTTCTTATATGAAAGATTGCATTTGCATTTGAAGAGAAAGAAATTAGTTTTATGCATTTCATTTAGTGGCATACCATCTTTTCATTTCGAAAACAAGTACTTGACATGTTTTCAGGTGTGCATATTTACTTTTCTTGTTGAGTCATAACATCACTAGTTTCACGTCCATATCCCTTAAGTAAGCATAGCCTATTAAAATGAATGCTTAATTTAAAATTTATTAGAAAGATTTTATTTTATAGGGTGCACCAACAAGCTTAGGGTTTAGAGTATTGGAATAGTGAGTAAACTTCTCCAAAGTTATAAAACGGAAACAATTAGGTGTTTGACCAAGGAGAGGAGAAATCCTTGATATAATTGGTGTTCTTAGGAAGATCCTCTTACATATGAGTCAATGAGGAGGCAATGCGAACATTGCTGGTGGGGATAGCCCTCCACAACCTTTAGTGAGCACCGAAGATATTTCTGGGATCTTATTCGTATATGGGGGATTTTGAGGTACCTTTGGTGCTTTAAAGATTCAGGATTAGTTACCCTGCCCATACGGTGGATCATGCCTATGACTGTCCTCCTGAGCATTGGTTATGTTGAGGTGAGCTTAGTTTATTTTCCTAGGTATCACATGGGGTACTTACAAAGGTTATTTTGTGGGTGTCCCTACTAGGTAAGGGTCGGACGACACAATCGCTTTATGCATTGAAGCTAAGGGCCACTATAATTAGCCACGCGCCTCCGCTTGTAGTGTATGGGATTCTCATGCCTCTCCTATGTGAGACATACTTGCTGCATTAGGGAGCTCTTTTATCCTCATTCCTTGCTTGTGTGTATCTATCATTAGCTTATTTAGGGGTGTGCCTTGTGTTCTCTAGTTGGCCATATGGATTGTTGTTTTTGAGTCTATGTTTGTGTAGTCATTGTGGATCGAGCTATAGTACCTCATCGTTCACACCATTTAGAAGGATTACTACCTTTTGGCCCTTCACATCCTCTTTATAATAGGGGTAGACATTACAAGCGTCCACTTTCCCATCGAGGTCTCCATAGAATTTTTATGATGAGTACTACTTCTAAGAATCTAGATTTCCCTCCATCCTTGTCTTCCACCTTGGGAGGAGGAGCCCATGGGACTCCTTCTTCATCTACCTTGTGGGTCCTTGGGACCCCATCTTACACTGGCCCTTATATGAATGGTCCTTCCCATCCTATAGGAATGAATCTTTTTGAGTTTGCATGGTCTTCGGGATAGCTCCCAAACTTTTCCTTGGGAGGGTCAATTATTGAGGCTCGGTCTCTTCCCTCTATTTCAAATCCTTTTACTTTTGGCATGTCGAATGTTTCATCGAGTATTCCATCATCCATCCAGGTTCCTAGTACCGACCCTAGTGTTGGATCAGGGGGCACATCAACCCCTTTCACTGCATATCAGTTTGGAGGTGGTCATATACCTCCTTCCACTACATGTCAATGTTTGAGAAAAGATTAAAGATACTTGAACATTAAAAATTTTGATAAACAAATTCTAGTGCATGTAGATCTAATAAACAATTCAAACACACAAATCATTCAATCCATAAGACACATGATGTACCCTAGGAAAACCCTCCAAATCCGGAGGATGAAAAACCCAACAATCCTTTGAGTGTGATAGATAATTGCAAAGAATTATTTAATAACACTTGCAAATTTCTTGATAAGATATATCAAAGCATCCATAGAGAATAGAGATCACTCAAAATATCGTGTCAACCTTTCCAAGTGCATAACACTCTAATAACAAGCTTATTCAGTCATACAATGAGAGGTAACGAATGGTCACATGCCTTTTGGGAACTATGAACACTGTGTGCACTATTCACACATTACCTATTTTTCCTTCCTTGGCTTAGTGCCAAGTTGTCACCTCGAAATTATCTCCCCTAGTGAAGATATGTGCCCTCCATTAATTCATTGGTGTTAACTGCCTTTAACTAAATGTTAATTGTTTGAACTGAACTAAACTAAATTGAACTGAATGTGAATTGATTAACTAATTGCTTAACCATTAGTTAGGATTTTAACTGAATGTATTTAGTGCTTCACAATTAGTGCCATGCACAACAAACACTTTGCATAAATCTAGGAGTAGATTCCTTAATTAATTGAAACTTGTTTTCCACAACTTAGACTTAATTGTTGTATTTGCAATTCGAGTTCACTGGAGGTCTAACATGAGCAATTCAAATCCTTACTCTATCTACGTGCTCATCTCATTTATCATTAATTAACTCTTCATGGTCCATGAGTGTTTACTTAATTAATCATCTTTATCATATCATACTTAGAAGAATTGTTCTGAACCTATGATCATATGTATTACCCCGGTTCATATAGCCATATGCTAAAGTAAATCACTCTAGGGGTAGCTAATCCCTAAAGGGGACTTATAGCACCTATCCATACATCACATAGTATATACTCATGACTTGATACAATACAATTCATATGGTATTGATACAACATAAGACTAGTCTTGATACAACACAAGACTCCTGAACTTAATACAACATAAGTTATGTACTTGATACAACACAAGTCTTCGACCTTGATACAACACAAGGTTCCAATCTTGATACAACACAAGATCAGTCTTGATAGAACACAAGACTCCTGAACTTAATACAACATAAGTTTCATACTTAATACAGCATGAGTCTCTGACCTTGATATAGCACAAGGTTCCGACCTTGATACAATACAAGGTTTTGATCTTGATACAACACAAGATCATAGTACATGCATCTCTCATGAATAAGAATTGATGCAACACAATGTCTTAGCTTGATACAACACAATGTCTTAGCTTGATACAAAACAAGCTCTAAAATTAATACAACATAAGTTCCAGACTTGATACAACTTAAGTCTCATGGATAAGTTTCTGAACTTAATACAACATAAGTTCCGGACTTGATACAACACAAGTATCATTGAGAATGACTCCAGATGTTGTACATTTAACACTCCCTCTCAGCAAGGGAGACATTCTCTACCATACCAAGCTTACCTCGTAAGTTTATGAACTTCGTCACAGATAGAGGCTTTATCGTCACATATGCAATATGCTTATCAGTAGCTGCTATGTACTAAAGTTTTACAATACCTTTCTGGCCCATGTATCGAATGAAGTGGTACTTCATTTCTATGTGTTTCGACTTGTCATGAAACACACTATTTTCGGAAATCTTTATACAACTCTGGTTGTCACACCTAATCACTTTAAGATCTTTCTTTTCACCGAACAATCCTCCAAGTATCTTTCTCTACCACACCGCTTCTTTGCAAACAGTACTAGCAGCAATGTATTCAGCTTCTATGGCGCTCTAGGAAATTGAACCCTGCTTCCTGCTAGAACATGAAATCATAACATAACCCAAGCTGAAACAATAACCAAAAGTCTTATTTTGATAAAAAAAAAAATGTTGCCACCCCAATCAAAATCAGTATATCCAAGAAATAATACTCCTCCATTGGAGGCATACCTGAGTCGATAAGCAATTGTACCATGGAGCTATCTCCAAATTCTTACCTGCAACCCAGTGTTTGTGTGAAGGATCAATCATGAACTAACTCAAAATTCTAACTGCAGAACAAATTTTTGACCTTGAATGTATCAGGTACATCAATGAGGCAATTAATTGTATGTGTAATGTGTGGTCAACTGGATCTGATCCAATCTCCGTCTCATGGAGTTTCCTCAAATTGGAATACATTGGAGTATTTATAGATTTACAATCCACCATGCCAAATCTCCACAAGATGTCCACAGTATACTTCCCTTGAGATAGAAATATCTCATCATTCCTCTTCCAAATATCAAGGCCTAGGAGGTAGTGAATAAGACCTAAGTCTTTCATATCAAGCTCTGAGGTAAGTTCTCTGACACTCATCAATCAGTCTTTCCTCTCTAGTGAGGAAAATATCATCTACATATAGGACCAGTACCAAAGGTTGGCTCTCCACTACTTTGAAGTACGAGTTTGAATTTGCATCACTCTTCAAGAAACCCAATTTATGAAGATAACTGTCTATTCTGGCATACCAATCTCGAGGATCTTGTTTTAACCCATACAAGGATTTCTTTAACTTACACACATGAGACTCCTTCCCATATATCAAAACACCATTTAGTTTCTCAATGTAAACCTCTTCCTCAACCTCACCATTGAGGAAGGCAGTCTTCACATCCATCTGGTGAAGCTTCCAACCCATTACTGATGCAAGTGAAATAATAGATCTAATGGTGGTATACCTAGCCACTGGAGAAAAAGTCTCCTCATAATCAAAGCCCTCTTTATGAGAAAAACCACGGGAAACAAACCTAGATTTGTACTTGTCCACACTACCATCTGCAACATGCTTTATCTTGTAAATCCATCTAGAAGTTGTAACTGATTTCCTCTCAGGTCTGGGAAAAATATCTCAAACATCATTCTTCAGAATAGAATGATATTCCTCTGTCATAGCATATTTACGCACTTGATGCTCTGCATCCTCTTCATATGATGAAGGCTCTGAGTCACTGATGTTTCTCATCAATGCAACATATCATTAATACATGTCATATTGCTTGCACTCTCTATAAGTGCCTACTGGTGCTCCATGCTTCTCAGCATCTCAACACCATGCTGACCTCCTATCTGTAGGAGGTTCATCAACCAGTTCAACTTATTCATCAATGGCAGGTACCTCTACATGCTTTGTTGGATTCTCCCTATGAATATCAGAAGGGAAGAATCATCATCATGATCCTCTGATATAGGATCCTCATCCTCCTCTATCTCTATATCACATTCAAGCTCTTTTGACCACTTGAATGATTTCTCCTCGTGGAACGTCACATCTCAACTAACCTCAACATGTCTCTCACCAGGTACACATATTATGAATGCATTGGAGGTCTCATTGTAGCCCACAAAATTTCCCTTCTTTCCAGAAGGTTCCATCTTGGTCCTCTTTTCTTTTGGTATGTGAATATACATAGGACATCCAAAAATCCAAAGACGTGATATGTCTAGTTTCTCACTAGTGAACACCTCTTCAAGTGTTTTCTCATAAAGAACTGCATGCGGAATTCTATTATGTATGTACATTGTTGTACTGGTATCTTCTTCCCACAAATAAGAAGATAGATCTTGATCATGTAACATGGATTTTGAAACCTCACAGGCAGTCTTGTTCTTTCTCTCGTAAATCCCATTCTGCTATGGGTTGTAAGGAGCTGTTAATTGTCTACATATTCCTGCATCACTACAAAGCTCATTAAAAGCGTTTGATTCAAATTCTCCACCATTATTAGAACTTATGGCATGGAAATGCCTATTTGTCTGATTCTCAACTAAGGCTTTATACTCTTGGAATTGATTGAAGGTTTCACTTTTGGCTTTCATGAAGTAAATCCAGACCTTACGGGAGAAATCATCAATGAATAAAACATAGTAGAGATGCCCATTGTGGATGGGGAAGACATGGGTCCACACACATCTGAGTGCACTAAATCTAATATGCCCTAGATCTAGTATGGCTGCTAGGAAACTTATTTTTAACATTCTTTCCTAAAGCACAACCTTGACAAACCGTATCATGTACATAATCAAATCTAGGCATACCTTTCACCATTCGCTGCAAACCGGGGAGTGCTTTGAAGTGGAGGTGTCCAATCCTCCTATGCCAAAGCTCACATGGGATGATAGTATGATGTATCATGCATGAAATATACTTTCCTGGTACCTTGTAAATTCCTCCCTCTCTAATTCCAATGGCAGTAACCGTATCAATGTTCTGGTTCTTTGGCCACAAGAATGCTTGATTCTCCATGAAGATAACTCGGAAACCTTTATCTTCAAGGAGAAAAATAGAGAGTAGGTTATTCTTTAATCCAGGGACATAAAGGATGTCCTCCACATGTAGTGTGTCCCCATATCTTAGCTAGAAGGATGCAGATCCAACTCCTTGGAGAAAATATGTATTGTCTCCTAATTCTACCATGCATGCAAACTACTTCTATTTTATGTTGGAGATTGCACCCTTGAACCTTGACATGTTCTTGGAAGCACCATTGTCAATCAACCATGTATCTTCTCTCGTGATGAGAGATCCATAAAAATAAGAGACGAGGTAATACTCCCTCCTTGTCTCTTTCTCTTCTGGTGGATCTCCCTTGGAAGTTTCTTCTATGGCAGTGGAAGCATGAAATCTTCCTTCTCTTCTTTTCCTTGTTTTGCAATTATCTGCAAAGTGTCCCAACTTTTGAAAATAATAACATAAAATATTTGATTTTTCAAAACCTTTAGTAATCTCTTTCTTCTTTACACAGAATAACTTATTTGGAGAAAAAGGATTCCTCCTTTTCTTAGTTCTTTCCGCGAGGGAAAGATTCTCCTCCTTAGTGCTCATAACTTTGTTCTAGATGCGCCCTTCTTCTTGGATGCAATCATGCAAAAGTATTTCAAAGTTGGGCTACTCTTCTCTTCCATTTGCTACAGCAAGAAAGGTCTCCCATGAGGAGGGGATTCTGTCAATGGCAGTTTGAAGAAGGTAATCCTCATCAATTTCCACACCAATGCTCACAAGTTGATCCTTCACCTATGAAATCTTTGTGAAGAAGGAAGCTACGGTCTCATCTCTTTCCATATTCATGTTGCACAACTTGTTCTTCAAATCCCTCTTTTGAGTAGGGGCCTTCTTCTCACAAATATTTGTGAGTGTGTCAAAATACTCCTTTGTTGTCTTCAATGGTGTGATCATCGACATGAGGTTAACCTTCACGGAGTCATATGTGATCCTCTTTTTCTTTGCTTGATTCTTCT
Source organism: Pseudotsuga menziesii (assembly GCA_001517045.1). NCBI lineage: Eukaryota > Viridiplantae > Streptophyta > Pinopsida > Pinales > Pinaceae > Pseudotsuga > Pseudotsuga menziesii. The sequence continues at coordinate 215,970 of LPNX011082292.1, read as the reverse complement.
TGTAATTGGTTCTTCCTGCATTTTTAGTGGGATCTTCAATCACAATGTTCACAAAGGAATCAATATCATACTCTTCAAGAATGTTAATCACCCTCAAATTCCATGTGTTGAAGTTTGATGTTCCTTTAAGCCAGTCTTCTAGTCTGATAGATATTAATTCCATTGCTTCAAGCTCTTTTCTCAATGCTTCAAGATTTGGGTAGGCTTATAATGTTTTCACAAAACTAATCTCTTACACACCCTTCATCTGATACCATGTAAATGTTAGAGCAATAATGAAATATTCTTGAACTTTAAAACTTTTTAATAATCAAATCTAGTGCATGTAGATCGCATAAACAATTCAAACACACAAATCATTCAATCCACAAGACACAAGATGTACCTTGGGAAAAACCTCCAAATTCAGAGGATGAAAAAACCCAGCAATACTTTGAGTATGATAGATAATTGCAGAGAATGATTTACAACACATGAGTAGATTTCCTGATAAGAGATATCAAAGTAGCACTAGAGAACAAAGTTCACTTGGAACACTGTGTCAGCCCTGCCAAGTGCATATCAATTTAATAACAAGCTTATTCAATCATACAATGAGGTAGTGAATCGTTGCATGCCTTTGTGCACTATGAACATTGTGTGCACTTCCCATACATTAACCTTTTGTGTCTTCCTTGACTTGGTGCCAAGTTGCCACTTGGGAAATTCTCTCCCATGCAGAAGATATGCACCTTTCTTCTTTCACCGAGTGTTAACTGCCTTTAACTTAATGTGAACTGATTGAACTAAACTAAATGTGAACTGATTGAAGTGAACTCAATCATTAACTAATTATTGGACCATTAGTTAGAAGTTTAATTGAATGTCTTCAATGCTTCATAATCAATGCCATCCATGAACAAACACTTCGATAAATCAAGGAGTAGATTCCTTAATTAACTGAAACTTATTTTTCCACAACTGAGACTTAACCGATGTATTTGCAATTCAATTTCACTGAAGGTCTGACATTTGTAATTCGAATCCTTACTCTATCTCTATGCTCATCTCATTTATCATTAATTAATTTATGCATGGTCCATATGTGTTTAATTAATTAATCATCTTTATCATATCATACTTAGAAGAATTGTTCCATACTAATGATCATATGTATTACCCCGGGTCATATAGTCATATTCTAAAGTAATTCACTCTAGGAGTAACTAAGCCCTAGAGGAGACTTATAGCACCTAGTGACCATGACTAGAAATATATCACATATCATATCCACATGACTTGATACAACACAATTCTACAGTCTTGATACAACACAAGACTCCAATCTTGATACAACACAAGATTCTGACCTTGATACAACACAAGATCATGATCTTGATACAACATAAGATCACATTGCATGCATATTTCAGGAATAGGACTTGATACAACACAATGTCCTATCCTAATACAACACAAGCTTCCTTAACTTAATACAACATAAGTTCCTGACTTGATACAACACAAGTCTCTTAACTTGATACAACACAAGTTTATGAACTTGATACAACAACATAAGTTTCTGAACTTGATACAACACAAGTTCTAGACTTGATACAACACAGGTCTCCTAGAGAATGAATCCTGATGCTATACATTTAACAGAATATTCATTGCCACTACTATGCCTTTTCTTTTTTTTAGGAATCACCATTGAACTTCATATCATGACATTTCCCCCCATATCACGAGGGACTTCAAATTCATCTCCTTCTTCTTCATTCTTTTTGGACCAAGTTTAAACTAGGTTATTGTGCTTGCTTCGGCTCTTGCATGTTATAACTTGAGCATTCAAATGCTCGATGACCCTCTTCACCACATCTAAACACCAATATGGTCTTCCTCTACCACCACCGTAACATATACCCCTTTGAAATCCTTTCACGTGGTTGGTTTAGGTTATCTTGTCGAGTATCTTCTGATTTCTCAGCTCCTTGGGATGGTTTGCCTCTACCATAATTAAAAGCACCACATGAGGTAAATGATGTGCCCCTCCTTGTTCCTCTATTCCTTTGAGAAAATTGTCAGTTTTGTTTTTCCTCAGCCTTTAAGTATAACTAGTAGGCCTCTTCCATGTTGTGAACCCTATGCATGCTCAATTCATATTAAATATAAAATTTCAAACAATTCACATACCTTGCATCCAATTTCTCATCAGTTTCCTGGTGTTCCACATGAATGGACAATTGATAAAACTTGTGTGTGGATTCCTCTAAGGTAGGCAGGTTTTGCTTCAAGTTTTGAAATCTACAAAAAAAGGTCTATGCATAGTCCAACGTCAAAAATTTCTCTCACAAATTCTTTTCCATCTTATTCCAGGTCCTAATTTTGTCTTTTCCTTTTTTGTTCTATCTATTTGCGCATGATCCCACCAGATCATGGTGTGACCCTTCAACTTGGTGCATGCAAATTTCATCTTATTTTCCTTTGTCATAGGATTCCATTTGAAATTTTCTCCATGGACTTCAAAAAATATGTTAAATCCTCGCATTTAAGACTCCTTGCATATTCTAAAACTTCCATTTTGATCCCATCATTTCTTCATCCTAGATCCCTGAGCATCCCATCTTCAAAATTCATGTGCCCTACGTGTCCTTCTTCATGTTCTATATATTTCTCTACACCTCCTTGGTATGCCTCATCATCAAACGCTTGTCTTCATATTATTCTCAGATCAGCCAACGCGTGAGTAATATTTGCTACTTGCCTTTGGAGGTTGTGCATATCTCTACGCATCTAAGCAAGATATGCTCTTCCTCTTCCTCTCCCGGTGATCTTCCTGCTCTTATACCAGATGATGTAGCCAATAAACTTTGATTCATTCGTGAGATATAAAAACCCATGTAAACACACAAGAATGGAAAAATAACTATCTTTTATTCATTCTCCATCTTAACTATTACAATGAATGTCCAACCCTTTATAACTATTATCTAATATTTTTTAAATTTGAGAATTTTCAAAAATTAGCTCGCATGACTCTAAAACTAAACACTAACTAAAATCTAAATATAAAGACACTAATTTTCAACTCACTTTTTTATTAGGTGCATAAACTAAGAGATAATTGTTAATTACAAAATTAAAAATTCCCACAAAAACATCGAAACCCCAATTTGAGGCCTTATATGAAGGAATCTAGCCTTAGAAAAGTCAAAAAAGACTATGATCAGTCACTATAGTTAACACTTTGAAACACAACTTCTTGTTAAATTTGAGCCCAAACGGATAATCGATGCAAATGTTATGATCCCCAGAAATCCTTGCATCAGATTTGGTGGTCGGTCTATTGCTAGAGGAGAGTGGTTGACATAGTAGTGGAGGAGGAGATTGTCACGTCCCCAACCCTCTGCTCGGCGGAGAGGACACAACTAACATTTATCAACTTGGGCAATCTAAGCCCCGTGAATATATAAAAAATTTCTTTGAAATTAAATATACACAGATGTATAAATTATTAACATATAGCAGAAGCAAAATCATTTATTCAAGCATTCAACATGTTCATAGTAATTCATAAAACAAGTACAGTTGAGGAAATAAAATACAAGGAAATAATCATCTTGAAAGAAGCTTGTCTCGCAACCAGCTATGTCGCTGCAACATTCCACCCAACCATAGACTAGTGTGCTCTTTAATCTTTCGGCAACACTACCACCTTCGAGCTGGGCATGATTTCCCCAAGGAATAAGGAACACTAGCAGACTTCACCCATAACCAAGGATACAATAAAATTCAGTCAAGCCAACACAGTTTGTTTTATCAGACTTACAGAGGAAGTGGTTACACTTAGCCAAATTCACATGAGACACAACCAAGCCAACATATGGGTTTATCAGGCTACCAGCCAAGCCATCCTTCCAGTTGGGTTTCTCAGGCTGCCAAGAAGGTGGGAAGACTAACTGCTAAGCTAGTGAGCTCAACCCTAGAGCTATGAACACCCACACCAGATCTATCCTGACTTCTAAACAATTACACACCCAACACAAGGAAGCATTCCCTTCTCTGCTACACAGTCCCTCAGGCCATGCCTTCCCTTCCAGTTCTATTCAGGGTATGCAAAGAAGAAAACCAACCTTCTAGATTGGTCTGTGAGGTTCCTTTACACAGTAGGTTTATCAATCAAGTCTAGACTCCAATTCCATTCCTTAAATCAGTTCAGATTCCAAACAAGTATGTGCACTTAGTTATCTCAATACCAGGATTATCAAATCGTAGTAGACGCCAAGGATTATATACACACACACAGAAATTACGAATTTCTGAGCATTGTCGGCGCCAGACCGACTACTGCAAAATACCAAAACGAAAACGTTTGTTGGTTATTCAAATCAAAGACACAATTTGGTTTCTGGCAATCGTGTTCAGGAAAATGACTAGCAGACAGGAGAAAACATGAAAGGAAAACAAATCCACACCGGAAAACAAAACGTGAAAGGAAAAACGAAGAGTGTTTTTTTTTGCTTGTTGCTCCCTGTGTGAATGCCGATTACCCATCCAAAAACGTCCCACCCAGTAAAAATCGTGAGGGGAAGGTGAAACACCCTTGCATGAGGGAAAAGCAGATGTTTTTGTCCAAGAAAGAAATTAAAAATGTTTTTCCAGAAATGGTGCTCTGCCCATTTCGAATTTCTCCCCACTCTTCCAATCCCCCACTCCCTTATCCTTAGGAAAAATCATGCCCCCGTCTCATTTAGTGCGTTGACATAGCTGGATGTAGATTTTTAATTAAAATTGAAATTTTAACATGATGTATATTTTTTAATGTTCAGCTAGCATAACATACTATTGACCCATCCTTAATTGCCGGAACTAAACACTAAATCAATGGTGGGGATTTTCCCTAGCTCCACACCATGATTATTTACATCATTTTATTTAAATGCAAACGCGGTCAAAATCAGGGTGTTACATTCCCCTCCCCCTTCAACAACACTGTCCTTAGTTCTTTACAACATTAAACAAAAATGCTTGTTGGTACTGCCCTCAGCAATCCACAAATTCAAACAAAAATGGGTGTGCTAGTAGCATGGCATCCTCCACCTCCCACGTAGCTTCTTCAGGACCGTAGTGCTCCCATTGTACCATCACATGTCCTATTGCTCGGTTCCGGAGCATTGTGACGTTCCTGGCGAGGATGCGCGTAGGATCGATTTGGAACTCTCCCTCTGGTTCCACCTGTATCACATCCCAATTTATTACATGGTTGGGATCATGTACATATTTCTTCAGCAAAGAAACATGAAAAACATTATGAGCTCTAGTGCTAGTAGGAAATACAAGTCTATATGCAACTGGCCCTATTGTTTCAAGCACTTCAAACGACCCACAATATCTAGGTGACAACTTGGCACAACTTCCAAGATTCAAGTAACTCTTCTTTGCCCTCACTTTGAGGTAAACATGATCCCCAAAACTGAACTCTCTGTTCACCCTATGCTTATCTGCATAGCTTTTTTGTCTATCCTGGGCTGCCTTCAAATTCTGCCTGATCTTTACAACTTCCTGCTCCATCTCCTTGAGCAATTATGGACCAAGCACAACCATGTTCACTGGATTATCCCAAGTCATTAGTGTCCTGCACCTTTTGCCATACAAAGCTTCATATGGACTCATCCCCAATGACACTTGATGTCCATTGTTATAAGCAAACTCTACTAGGTGTAAATAGTCTTCCCACTTGGATGGTTTGTCCATCACATACATGAGAAGCATGTCTTCCAGCGCTTGGTTAACTCTCTCGGTCTGAGGATGGTAGGCAGTGCTAAAATTCAACTTTGTACCCAAATCTACAAACAACCCCTTCCAAAAATTGGAAGTTAACTTGACATCTCTGTCATAGACTATTGCCTTAGGAAATCCATGCAGTTTGAAAATCTCCTTCATGAATATCAATGCAATGTCATAAGTCTTATGCATAGACTTAACCGGTATAAAATTTGTTGCCTTTGTCAACTTATCCATCTCAACCATGATGGAATCATGTTGTCTCCAAGTCATTGGCAATCTTGTAATAAAATATATGGAGATAACTTCCCATTTCCATTATGGAACTGGTAAAGGTTGCAACAAACCTGCTGGGTGTTGACGCTCAACCTTCACCTACTGACACTTCAAGCACCTTGAAATATATTCAGCCATGTCCTTTTTCATTCTTGGCCAAAAGTACTACTTTCTAGCTGTAGCAATCGTCTTCTAATATCCTGGGCGACCAGAATATGGAGCTTGATGGATCTCATCCATAACAACCCTCCTCAAATCTGCTACATTTGGAATATAAATTATGTTCTTATAGGTAAGAAGTCCATCTTCTTCCAATATATATCCCTCATGCTTCTTTTCAAGGCTTTGCTACTGCAACTTGTCCTTGACCTGTGCATACAATTCATCTTTAGCAACATGGTTAGCAATCTGATGCCTCATGATTGGCAAATACTAATGGATCATACATGCATTTCTTCAACTTTCCTGTTGAGTGCATCAACTACCTTATTCTCTTTTCCCTTTATGTGATTGATTTCAAAATCAAACTCACATAAAAACTCCAACCATCTCGCTTGCCTAGCATTCAGAGCAGGATGATCAAACAAATACTTCAAACCACAATGGTCTGTCCTTTAGCTCAAATATTTTTGCCATCAAGTAATGTCTCCACATCTTGAGAGCATGTACTATGGATGCAAGTTTTAGATCATGAGTGGCATAGTTCTTTTCATGCTCCTTCAGCTTCCTATATTCATAACATATCACATGGTTGTCCTGCATAAGAACTCCTCCAAGTCCTTGGCCACATGCATCTGTACACACCACAAAATCTTTCTCTAGGTCTACAACTTTCAAGACCAGTGCACTTGTGAGAAGATACTTTAAACGGTGGAAACTTTCTCCGCACTTTAAGGTCCATTCGAACTTTATCCCCTTCCTTTGCAAAGAAGTGATAGCATGTGCAACCTTGGAGAATCCTTCAATGAATCTCATGTAGTATCCTGCAAGCCCCATAAAAGATCTTACCTCTGTCACATTCTTTGGAGTAGGCCAATTCTTAGTAGCGTCAATATTCTCAGGGTCTACATATATACCCTATTCTGAAATAATGTGACCCAAGTACCGAATTCTATCCTTATAGAAGTCACACTTGCTCAACTTTGCATACAATTGGTGTTCTCTAAGCAATTGCAATGTTAGTCTCAAATTTTCTTNGTTGGTGCATTTGTGAGACCAAATGGTACCACTACAAACTCATAATGTCCATACCTTGTTCTGAAGGTTGTCTTATGAATGTCTTCGTCCTTGATTCTCATTTGATGGTAACCAAACCTCAAGTCAATCTTGGAAAATACCTTCGCTCCTTTCATTTGATCAAAGAGGTCATCAATTCTTGGCAACGGATATTTGTTCTTCACCGTGACTTTGTTCAGCTGTCTGTAATCAATACATAATTTGAGTGTACCGTCTTTATTTTTTATGAACAGGACTGGTGCTCCCCAAGGAGACACACTTGGTCTGATATAGTTTTTCTCCAACAATTCTTGTAGCTGCATCTTCAGTTATAACATTTATGGTGTACTCATTATGTAGGGTGCCCTTGACACTAGTGATGCTCTTGGCACAAGTTCAATTGTGAAATCTATGTCCCTCTCTAGAGGAAGTCCTGGAACCTCATCAGGAAAAAATTCCCTGAAGTCTTGCAACACATGAAAGTCCTCCAACCTAGGAGTTTCATTCTCTGTTGCCTCCTCAATATGGGCTACATACAATTTACAACCTTTTCTACAAAACTTATTTAATTGCATTGTTGAAATCTACCTTACTGAGATTACCTTTGGAATGCCTCTTACAACTAATGGGTTCCCTTCTTCATCCATGCATTCAAAAGTCTTGTTATAACAATCAATCTTCACTCTGTGAGATTCTAACGAGTCCATTCCAATGAGAACATCATAGGAACAAAGTGGTAGAACATTCAAATCTACATAAGTGACCAATTCGTTCATCATCAATGGAGATTTCTCCACCACTTCATTCACTTTTCTCTTAGTTCCAGTGGCTAGCTGAACTAACCAATACTTTCTATGCTTTGCTTTCTTAAGAGTACAAACCTCCACTACTCTAGGAGCAATATAACTGTGAGTAGAACTAGGGTCAATCAAAATAGAAATAGATTGCTCAACAATCTTACCTGTAACTTCAACCACTGTTGACTGGTGATCCGCCTGGCAGTCTTCCAGTGTTGCATAAATTCTAGGTACGACCCTTACTACTTGTCCCACTATTTTTGTCTCTTGAATATTGTATGTCAACCTTGCATTCTCATTCTCAAGTGGACAGTACCTACGCATATGCGGTCCTCCACATTTCCAACATTGGAGTGGTGTTTTTTTATGTTATGGATCTCTTGGCCATTCTCCCACTACTCTAGCTAGTTGCTTCTCAACTTGGGATGGCTGCTTCTGCTGATTGTTGAAGTTAGAAGGTTTGAAACCTTTCTTCCTTTGATCCGACTTTTCATTCATCTTTTTCCTCCATTCCTTCTCATAGCCAGGTTTTCTCTTGCTTTGCTCGTAGAAATACTTAGCTTTTCTTATTGCTTCTTCTAGAGTTCTGGGTTCATAGAACTCAATTCGGTCTTTGTAGGACTGAGGCAGTCCACTCAGAAAGCGTTGGATTTTTACATTCTCATCTTTAATATACTTGAAATACCTCAGCGGTTCCAATAACTTGTTTGCATATTACTCCATGGTATGTTGTCCCAATATCAGCTCATGGAACTCTTTAATCCTGTCATCATAGTACCTGTCAGAGAGGTACTTTTGCTTGAAATACTTCCAGAACTGCTTCCACACAATTTTCCTTTCATTGATCTTCTTGACTTGCCTGAAATGCTCCCACCATATGGATGCCCTTCCAGTCAAATTGAAAATGGCTACTCTAGCTTTCATATTCCCAAAATAGTCTTGGACTTGGAAATATTTCCTCATCCCCAGAAGCCAAGCTTTAGCTTCTTGACCAATATTTACCTCACCATTGAAGGGAGGTAGCTTTGCCTTCTTGAATTCATCTCGTGAGTGGTTTTGGTAGCACCTCCTTCTCTGATTCTCATGAGAAGAAGAACTTGACTCTCCAGTGGACCCTTCAGAGTTAGATGACTCACTAGGTGATCCCTTTCTTCTTCTAGCAGTGTTCTTACTCCCTTCTGGTTTTTTTGTCCAGTCCCTAAAGTTCATCTTTCTTTGAATATCTATGAAACTTTGCAGCATGGCTGCATTCAGCTAATTCTTCTCCTCCTGAGCCTTAACCAATCTATCATTATCTGCCCTGTAACTTTGCATCTCCACCATTAGGCTTCTGATGGTGGCTACAAAATCTGGGGGAGTCTCTTGCAATCTTCTCCCATTTGACTATGTTTCAACATTTCCAATTCAGACATTTTCCCCCATAGCATATTCCTCGTACTCATTGGGGTCCTGTGCATAATTATCCATGTTGCATGTCCTTATGTCTGAACCAACTATTCAGAATTGCACTTCCCTTTGTGAAGGTGACTGTAATTCTGCAAAAAATGTGTTAGATAACAAAACTGTTAGATTTAATAAAAACCAAAAATTATTTATACCACCCTGTCATTTTCATCATTTTTTTTTCAATTCCCTGACCCTGTAGGCCTCACTGAAAAACCTGCTAAAAACCCCTATTTTAGTGAAAATTCAAGTCTTCTTCTGCTACATGGGAAATACCTTCAACCTTCACCCGCCACTGTGTCGGAAAGATCTTCATCTTTCACCCGCCGTTACGGCTCCAACTGCAACATCCACCCGCCGTGGCATTGGAAAACTCTCTGCCTTTCATCTGGCCAAGACTTTCGCCATTGTGGCTCGATCTTCCCTTTTCCTTTGTCACTTCATCGGTTCCGTCTTCTTCTTCCTTCCACCGCTTCATCGACTCTCTCTTCTTCTTCCTTCCGCAGCTTCATCGACTCTCTCTTCTTCTTCCTTCCGCTGCTTCATCGGCTCTCTCTTCTTCTTCCTTTCGCCACTTCATTGACTCTCTCTTCTTCTTCTTCTGCCGCTTCATCGACTCTCTCTCCTTCTTTTATCCGTTGCTTCATTCGGCTCGAACTTCGACTTTTTGTCGTCGCTGCAGCTCAATTTTATTTTCTTCTGTCACCGCTACGGCTAAATTTTCTCTTTTCCACCGCTGCTGCGGCTCGATCTTCAACTCTCCACTGCCAAGGAAAAACTTCCATACTTTGAAAATTTTGCAATTTTTCCTCTGTAGTGGATTCTGTCGACAAAACTTTCAGGCGTCTCCGACCGCTGTGTCGGCAAGAACCGTACAATTCAGTCGTCGTTGCGGCTCGCTTTGTCTTACTCTTCTCGTTGACGTCGTCGCTTTAGCGCACTGACTATCTCTGTCGGCTCCCTTCGGGCGATGCAACCGACGCATCAGCTCGACTCTTGGTAGGCAGCCGCCATTGTGGCTCACTCCCAGCTTCCTCAACCATCGTTGCGTCTCCCCACTACAACTTGCTTTCTGCGACACAACCGCCATTGCGGCTCCGCTCAGGCAAACTCATCCAACAAGGAATAATTTTTTTCAAAAAAAGAAAAAAACTTATTCTTCCTTCTTGTCAGCTCCATTCTTCTCATCTCACCGATGTCGTCGACGAAGTTCTACCGTCTGCCCGAAGTGCCTTGGCTGCATTCCCCGTCGGCTCCCTTTTGGTGACCCAGCCACTATAGCGGCTCAAACAACAAAAACTCGTTTGTTGTGTCAACAAAGAAAAGCAGTCATAGCTGTCGTTGTGACTCTCCTTCAGCCACCACAGTCACTACTGCGAATCATCTTTGGCTTTCTCAGCCGCCAAAGAGAATGCTCAATACTTAGAAAAATTTCAAGATTTTTCCTATTGCTGTTAGCTTCTTCCTGTTGAATCACATAGGCTGATCCTGCCTCTGTCAGTTGTTCAACTTGGCCCATTGAGGCCCAATTTTGCAACTAGTGCTCTGATACCACATTGTCACATCCCCAACCCTCTACTCGGTGGAGAGGACGTGACTAACATCTATCAACCCAGGCAATCTAAGGCCCATGAATATATAAAAAAATTGCTTTGAAATTAAATATACACAGATGCATAAATTATTAACATATAGCGGAAGCAAAATCATTTATTCAAGCATTCAACATGTTCATAGTAATTCATAAAACAAATACAGTTGCGGAAATAAAATACAAGGGAATACTCATCTTGAAAGAAGCTTGTCCCGCAACCCACTATGTTGCTGCAATGTTCCACCCAACCATAGGACAATGTGCTCTTTAATCTCTCAGCAGCATTGCCACCCCTGAGTTGGGCATGATTTCCCCAAGGCATAAGAAACACTAGCAGACTTCACCCATAGCCAAGGATACAATAAAATTCAGTCAAGCCAACACAGTTGGGTTTATCAGACTTACATAGGAAATGGTTCACACTTAGCCAAATTCACATGAGACACAACCAAGACAACAGATGGGTTTATCAGGCTACTAGCCAAGCCATCCTTCCAGTTGGGTCTATCAGGCTGCAAAGGAGGTGGGAAGACTGACTGCTAAGCTAGTGAGCTCAACCCCAGAGCTATGAACACCCACACCGTATCTATCTTGACTTCTAAACAATTACACACCCAACACAAGGAAGCATTCCCTTCTCTGCTACACAGTCCCTTGGGCCATGCCTTCTCTTCCAGTGCTATTCAGGGTATGCAAAGAAGAAAACCATCCTTCTAGATTGGTATATGAGGTTCCTTCACTCTAGGTTTATCAAGCAAGTCTAGACTCCATTTCCATTCCTCAAATCAATTCAAATTCCAAACAACGATGTACACACACTTATCTCAGTACTGGGATTATCAAATCGTAGCAAACGCCAAGGATTATACACACACACACAAAAAAAAATTAATAATTTGTGAGAATTGTCGGTGCCAGACCAACTGCTGCAAAATACCAAAATGAAAAGGTTTGCTGGTTATTCAAATCAAAGACAATTTGGTTTCCGGCAATCGTGTTCAAGAAAACAACTAGCAGATAGGAGAAAACGTGAAAGGAAAACAAATTGACACTGGAAAACAAAACGTGAAAGAAAAAACTCAAAGCGGTTTTTTTTTTGCTTGTTGATCCTTGTGTGAATGTCGATTACCCATCCAAAAATGTCCCACCCAGTCAAAATCCTGAGGGGAAGGTGAAACGTCCTTGCATGAGGGCAAAGCAAACCTTTTTTCTCAAGAAAAAATTTAAAAACGTTTTTCCAGAAATGGTGCTCTTCCCATTTCAAATTTCTCCCCACTCTTCCAATCCCCCACTCCCTTATCCTTAGGAAAAATCATGCCCCCATCTCATTTAGTTGAGTTGACATAGATGGCTATAGATTTTCGATTAAAATTGAAATTTTAACATGATGTCCAGTTTTTAATGTTCAACTAACATAACATACTATCGGCCCATCCTTAATTGTCGAAACATAAACACTAAATCAATGGTGGGGCTTTTGCCTAGCTCCACACCATGATTATTTACATCATTTTATTTAGATGCAAACAGGGTCAAAATCGGGGTGTTACAGAGATGGTGGTGAACATGTTATAGGAGGATATGGTGGTTGATCTGTTATTAGAAAAGGACATGGTGGAGGTGGATGAGTACCATCATTATTAGGGAAATATGAATAAGAAGGCTAATGGCCATCCCTCAACCTCTCAAGTAGGTTGAGAGAACTAACAACATGAAATGTCAATAAAACCATATTATGGGGATGGATCACCCATATAAAAAGCAAGCATGGTGTCTTGCATGGTCTTCTGAGATTGTATAGGGACCACTTCATACCAAGCCATTAATGCACATATATGATCCATCACTTGCTAATGGAATATGTGATTTGGCATATGAAAAATTCCCAATCTCTACAACTAAGGTGGCTCATCTTTCTTAGCCATATCCTCATCATTTCAAGGAGGCACCTCCCCAATGTACATGCCAAGATTTACAAAACAGTAGATAACAACAACTTAACAATTTAAACAAAATATTGCAATTAATCACGTGTGCATTACATAAGACCAAAAAAATGCATCCATCTTATTCAAAATATAACAATAATATTACCTCTCACATATAGTGGCTTGGCCTAATCAAACAAGATGTTCACATATCCTCACTAGTCCATCTCCATGTTGTTGAATTTTAGCATTAGCATGAATTATTTAAAATTTTACAGACTGTAAGATAACAAAAGACAAGTGTAGTAGAAACGTCAACAACATCACACACATTGAACACAATAGTTTTTCATGGGGAAACCTTTAAAGGATAAAAACACCAAAAGCATTAGTAATTCATCTCTCAAAATGATATGACTGGGTCTTCAATAATTCTCAAAACCTAATGAGTTTGATCCACATATAAAAAATCCACAAATGATGAATTTTACAGAAGAAGACAAATGATGGATTTTTGCCCTAAATTCTCTTAGTTGCCCAAGATTCCAGATCAAATTCTACCTTCCTGAACTGCCCAGAATTGTACCAGCATTCCTATACTACCTGCTCGAGCCTGTACGGATGCTACCCATATGTCCCTGTTGCTGCCCGGATGTTTGCTACTACTTCCCGAGCCACTTCCCAAGTCCTATACCTCTACTCGAGCCTTGTATTAAACTGCCCGAGCCTTGTAATCACCTTCCCAGACTGTATTAGGGATGACCAAAGAAAAGACAAAGTTGCTCGAGCTCTATATGACCTTCCCAAGGGCATATCAAGCTTTCCCAAATTCTTTGTGTCTTGTCCGAGAGTGGATCCGACCTGCACGGATGCTTGGGTTGCTGCCCTAAGCTCTCCCGGGCTGAGAAAGGAGCTACGCGTGAATTATGTGAGGGTTCAATTGTTGTAGCTGAGGGATCAGTGGCTGCCTGTGGAATCTTAGAGGCTTCCCATAGAAGAATGAGTTTTCCCGTGGAAGATCTAGTTGCATCTATGAAGAAGAAGGATCTAGGGTTAGGCCCTAGCTTAAATCTATTTGGTTGGGACTGATATGAGATAAACCCTAGAAGACCTAGGGCTATGTTGTAGCATAAGGTGGAGATAACCTAGCTAAAATCCTCCATGCTAGGGCATAAACCACCTAGCAAATACTTCGGTTGGAGCAGATGTAAGATGATGATGAGCAAACATGTAATAATGAAATGGAATAATCTTATTTTATATCCTTTGATACACCTTTAAGTGGACCAAAACTTAAAAGAACAAAATAATAATATTTTATTCTTTTATTACTTTGAATTTTAACTTTAGTGGTACTAAATGTCTTTTTGCACTTTTAATTTGACTTCTTAGTGGTCTAAGGGTCCTTATGTATTTTTGACTTTTACTTTAGCCTTCTTCAAGTGCCCCTGTGGTAAAAAAAAGTGGTCATAGGGGTCCTTCATCCCCACTCAAAGTACATCATCATAAATAGAGAAAATTACTAATGATTTTATCTCACACTCCATGTGACACCAAGATCAGGTACTAGGTGTCTTAACTAAGGGTAGCTAAGCCTTGGAGAAGATCACAAAGCCCATAGATTGATGGTCAGAGTTTCTCACATGCCCAGATTCGGTCTAGGGCTTATAGTGATATCTTGGTAACAAACTAGGTGACTCAGCCATAGGCATAATTAAACCCAAGGTCAAATACTTGGTAACAGACCAAGCACCTCCATTCTCCCGAAGAATGGCCCTTGGCTCTAGGCTGAATCCCCCAGTACTAGACTGGTTCATATTCTTGGTAACTGACCAAGTGCCTCCATTCAAAGAATTCCCACTCAGCTCTAGGTTGATTCCCCCAATGTTGGGCTGGTTCCACATCCTGGTCCTTGACCAGATGTCTCCATTCAATAGAATGGTCACTCATTTCTAGATTGACTCCCCCAGTACTGGATTGGTTCCATCCTGGTCCCTGACCAGATGTCTCCATTCAACATCATGGCTACTCAACTCAAGGTTGAGTCCCTTAGTGCTGGACTAGTTTCACATCCTAGTCCCTAACCAGATAATGGATACTCAACTCAAGGTTGAGTCCCCTAGTGTTGGACTGGTTCCACATCCTGGTCCCTAATGAGATGTCTCCATTCAACAGAATGGCTACTCAACTCAAGGTTGAGTCCCCCAATGCTGGACTGGTTCCACGCCCTGGTCCTAAACCAGATGTCCCCATTCTCCTAAGAGAATGGCTCTTGATGTTGCTCAGGAAAAATCAATACACAAACTTTATTGCTGTTAGAGGCTTGGTCAGGATATCTGCAAGCCCTTTATCTATACGAATGTACTGCAACTTCATAGTACCTCTATGTACTAGGTCTCTGATGAAAGGATACTTCGTTTCAATGTGTTTCAATATATCATGAAACACAGTATTCTCTGGAAGCTTAATGCAACTCTGATTATCACAATGGATGATCGTTGATTCAAGCTTTCCACCAAACAGATCAGACAGAAGTTTCCTGAGCCAAACGGCTTCCTTGCAGGCATCACTTGTAGCAATATACTCTTCCTCATTTGTACTCTAAGCTACGGAACCATATTTCCTGCTGTACCAAGAGATCATTACAAATCCCATACTGAAGCAGTAAACATAGGTGCTTTCCCAGTTTACTTCATTGTCATCCCAATCTGAATCAACATATCCGGCTAACAATACTCCACTACTGGAAGTATACCTAAGCTCCTAAGTGACAATACCTCACACATATCTGAGTACATGTTTGGTAGCTACCCAGTGTATGTGCTTCGGATCGAACATGAACTAACTCAGAGCATTCACTATGTAACATATATTTGGTCTTGTGTGTATGAGATACATCAAGGATCGAATGAGTCCTCTGTACAGAGTAGAGTACATGTCTTGTGAAATGGTGGCTAAGTCTCACAACTTTGTCAAGTTGGTAGTCATAGGTATGCTCATGGAATTGCAGTCCTACATCCCAGATATCTGCAATATGTCCACTGCATACTTCCATTGTGCTAGGAAGATCTCACCTGGATTTTTCCATACCTCTAAGCCAAGAAAATAATGCATCAGACCAAGATCCTTCATTTCAAATTCAGAGGTAAGCTCCCTCTTACACTGATCTATTAGTTGTTCCTCACCTGTAAGGAACAAGTCATCCACATATAGGACAAGGATCAAGATATGATTATGAACAACCTTAAAATACAGAGTGGAGTAAGCAATACTCTTGGAAAACCCCAAGTTGTGGAGGAATCCATCCATCCTTGCATACCAGACTCTCGAAGCCTGTTTGAGTCCATATAAGGCTTTCTTCATTTTACACACATGGGTTTTATTCCCATGAGTCACAAAGCCTTCGGGTTATTCAATGTAGAATTCCTCATCAATCTTGCCATTGAGGAAGGCTGTCTTTACATCCATCTGATGTAACTTCCATCCAAATACCACAGCAAGAGAAATTATGGTTATGATGGTAGTATACCTAGAAATAGGAGCAAATGCCTCATCATAGTCAATGCTTTCTTTTTGAGTAAAGCCACGAGCTACAAATCTGGCTTTATACTTCTCAATTCTGCCATCAGCAACATGCTTGATTTTGTAAATCCATCTGGATGTTACCATTGACTTTCCTATCGGTCTAGGAACAACTTCCCACACATCATTCTTCATGATTAAACTGTACTCTTCAATCATGGCATCAACCCATACCTATTGATCTGCTGCTTCTTTGTACATGGAAGGTTCAGCACTGATGAGTTGGCTCATCAGACCAGAGTACTTTTGTGGTGTTATGCTTTCTCTGAAAGTCCTAAGATGAGCTTTATGTTTCTCAGCTTCTTGTACCATTTCTCGGTACCAAGTAGGTATCCTTTTGGAAGGAGGAACTTCAAGCAGTTATTATGGTGTACTTTTAGTTTCCTCATGTGCATCCATAATTTGATCCTCAAATTCCTCTTCCTCCATCTGAACTTATAAATCTGGAATCTCAGGAGGAGGTCCTTCATCTTCCTTTGAAAGATCTTGCGCTTGACGAAACACAACTTTCTCATGGAAGATCACATCTCTACTGAATTCAATGTACCTATGTCTAGGAACATAGACACAATAGGACTTTGAGCTAGCACTGTAATCGACAAATATACCTTTCTTTTCGAAAGGCTCTAGCTTAGCCCTCTTTTCTTTTGGCACATGAATGTAAACTGGAGTGCCAAAAATAATCATGTGGTCAACTACAGGTTTCTTGTTGGTGAAGACTTATTTTGAAGTATTCTCCCCCAAGATAGCATGAGGGATTCTATTTTGGATGTAGACACCAGTACATGCAGCTTCATCCCACAAGGATAAAGGAAGATCTAGATCAATAAGCATGGATTTAGCAGCTTCATAGATGGTTTTGTTCTTCCTTTCTACAACCCCATTTTGTTGAGGGTTATACGGTAGTGTAAACTCTTTCTTGATTCCTACTTATCGACAAAAATCATCAAACTCATTAGATTCATACTCACCTCCATTATATGATCTCAGGATACGAATGTGTCTACCAATCTGATTTTCAATCAGAGCCTTGAACTCTTTGAACTTGTCAAAAGTTTCACTTTTGCCCTTGAGGAAGTAAATCCATAACTTCCAAGAATGATAATCTATGAACAAGACATAATATAAACACCCACTCAAGGAAGGTGGATACATGGGCCCAAAAATGTCATAGTGAATCAAATCCATTAAACTTTTAGATCTGTTCTTGCATCTAGAGAAAGATTTCTTAGTGTTCTTACCTAGAGCACATCCTTTGCAAATTCCATCATGTTTGGGAGAGACCTCTGGCATACCTGTGACCGTCTTCTGTAAGCTTGAAAGAGATGTATAGTGAAGGTGTCCAAACCTTCGATGTCACAACTGACATGGATCAACTATGTGATGAACCAGAGCATGAGTGAAATTTTTGGAAGCCTTATAAAGACCTCCCTCTCGAACCCCAATTTGTACAGCTGAGCTTAATTTCTCATTCTTTGCCCATAGTAGGACTTTCTTATCCATGAAGAGGACTCTGTAGCCCTTGTCCTCTAAGCCAGCAACAGAGAGGAAGTCTTCTTCAAACCAGGAACATATAAGACATCATCAATATGTAAAACTGTACATGAATCAAGTTGAAGTGAAGTTGAGCCAACTCCTTCAATATTGGAAGTGGAGGCATCTCCAAGTTCCACTTGTGTAGTGAACTTATTCTTTTTGTAACTGGTGAGTGCTCCACGATTTCCTGTCATATGTTTGGAGGCACCACTATCCACTAACCAAGTGTTAGCACTGTTAGTGATGGATCCAGAGAGAGCAGATATCAGGTAGTATTCTCTTCTCGGTTCATCGTCTTTGGTAGCCTTGGTATTCTTCTTGTAAGCAATTCTGCCAGCATTAGATGTTGTCTCTTTTATGGTGTTGAACACCATGCCATCAAGGTCATTTTCCTCTAGTATGGTTGTAAGCCTAGATTTCCAAAAATTGTAATTGGCTGAACCTTGAAGCTTCCCTTCCGATCTAAAAATGTTGGTAGCCATATCTGCTACTAGTCAATTGTCAAGTATGGAAAATATCCCAAGGTATAGGAAGACAACATAATATTCCTTTTATTGGGTCTTCACATGCTAAGCTCTGATACCATGTTGAATTTTAGCATTAGCATGAATTCTTTAAAATTTTGCAGACTGTAAGATAACAAAATACAAGTGTAGTAGAAACATCAACAACATCACACACATTGAACACATAAATTTTTCACGGGGAAACCTTTAAAAAACAAAAACCCCAAAAGCATTAGTAATTCATCTCTCAAAATGAGATGACCGAGTCTCTAGTAATTCTCAAACCCTGATGAGTTTGATCCACAGATAAAAAATCCACAAATGATGAATTTTACAGAAGAACACAAATTAGGACTTTCTGCCCAAAATTCTCTTAGCTTCCCAAGATTCCAGATTAGTTGCCCGGATCAAATTTTGCCTGCCCGAAGTGCCCAGAATTATACTAGCCTGCCCAAACTACAAGCTCGATCATGTACGGATCCGTACCTATTATACATATGCTTCCCAGATGTCCCTGCTGCTACCTAGATGTCTGTTGATGCTGCCTGAGTCATGTACCTCTGCTCAAGTCTTGTATTAAACTGCCCGAGCCCTATAACCACCTTCCCGAACTATATTAGGGCTTCCCAGAGAAGGAACATAGCTACTCGAGCTCTGTATAACCTGCCCGAGGGAAGATCAGGCCTACCCAAACTCTGTGTGGTCTTCCCAAGAGTGGATCTAGCCTGCCCAACTGCTTGGGGTGCTGCCCTAGGCTTTCCAGAGATGAGAAAGGAGCCCGTGACTTATGTGAGGGTTCAACTGCTGCAGTCGAGGGATTGGTGGATTCCCATGGAAGCTTAGAGGCTGCCCGTAGAAGAACGAGGTTGCCTGTGGAAGATCTAGTAGCAGCCGTGAAGAAGAAGGGTCTAGGGTTAGGCCCTAGCTTAAATTTGTTTGGCTGAGACTGATAGGACATAAACCCTAGAAGGTTTATGTCGTAGTAGAAGGTGGAGATTCTGTAGCTAGAATCCTCCATGCTAGGGCATAAACCACACACAAAACTTTCTTCTCTTCAATAACCAGCAAATACTTATGTTGGAGAAGTTGTACAATGATAATGAGAAAGCGTGTAATAATGAAATGGATTGATCTTCTTTTATATCCTTTGAATCACCTGTAAGTGGACCAAAACTTAAAAGAACAAAATAATAATATTTTATTCTTTTATTACTTTGACTTTTACGTTTAGTGGTACTAAAGGTATTTTTGCACTCTGAAT
Organism: Pseudotsuga menziesii; assembly: GCA_001517045.1. NCBI lineage: Eukaryota > Viridiplantae > Streptophyta > Pinopsida > Pinales > Pinaceae > Pseudotsuga > Pseudotsuga menziesii. The sequence goes on along the minus strand of LPNX011082292.1, from coordinate 196,066 downwards.
TTGACTCCTTAGTGGTCTAAGGGTCCCTATGTATTTTTAACTTTTACTTTAGCCTTCTTCAAGTTCCCCTGTGGTCAAAACAAGTGGTCATAGGGGTCCTTTATCCCCACTCAAAGTACATCATCATAAATAGAGAGAATTACTAATGCTTTTATCTCACACTCCATGTGACACCAAGATCGGGTACTAGGTGTCTTAACCAAGAGTAGCTAAGCCTTGGAGAAGATAAAAAATCCCACAGATCAAGGGTCAGAGTGTCTCACATGCCTGGACCCCATCTAGGGATTATAGTGATATCCTGGTAACATACCAGATGCCTCAGCCATAGGATGCATAATTTGACCCAATGTTAAATACTTGGTAACAGACCAAGAGCCTCCATTCTCCTAGAGAATGGCCCTCGACTCTAGGCTGAGTCCCCTAGTACTAGACTAGTTCATCTTCCTGGTAACTAACCAGGTGCCTCCATTTAAACAATGGCCACTCAGCTCTAGGCTGAGTCCCCTAGTGTTGGACTGGTTCCACATCCTGATCCTTGACAAGATGTCTCCATTCAACAGAATGGTCACTCAGTTCTAGATTGAATCCCCCAGTACTTAACTAGTTCCACATCCTGGTCCCTGACTAGATGTCTCCATTCAACAGAATGGCTACTCAACTCAAGGTTGAGTCCCCTAGTGCTGGATTGGTTCCACATCCCGGTCCCTGACCAGATGTCTCCATTCAACAAAATGGCTACTCAAGTCAAGGTTGAGTTCCCTAGTGCTGGATCGGTTCCACATCCTGGTCCTTGAACAGATGTATCCATTCAACAGAATGGCTACTCAACTCAAGGTTGAGTCCCCCAGTGTTGTACTGGTTCCACACCCTGGTCCCAGACCAGATGTCCCCATTCTCCTAAGAGAATGGCTCTCGATGCTACTTAGGAAAAATCAACACATGTATGGCATTTTATAAGTTCAAGAACGTGATCATCCTCACTAGCTAATAATTCCAATACCTTTGAACTCACCTGCCTACATGGACACTTTGGTTGACCCACATCTACCCCCACATGTACATATACACATCATTCATAGGTATAGGAGAGAGGCAAGGTATTTTTAAGGATTGTAATACTATACCTAAGTATAGTATTCTAGGCAATTATTTTGGATTGAAAAAATCAAATATATACGTACGTAGGAAAATATTAAATATCAAACATACAATTTACTACCGAAACTTGTAAATTTTGGAAAATATTAAACGTATTTTATGTAAATATAGGCAATATTAGAGATTAAAAATTACCAAATATAAGTTGTTGGGTGCAACGGGACCACTTCTTGGGTCGAATATGAAACCTAGTCAACCCTGTTAGTTTTTTTATAGTAAAAACACTTATGGAGTTTTTGATATGTTCGAGTTGTTTAAACCCATCAGTGCGTTTTATAGTAATAGCCTACTGGTAATGTTGGGACTGTCATAAATATATTTATTTGGGATTTGTATTTCGAGGTGATGGGATTTGTTATAGGTTAGGGTTTAATCTTGAGGGCATGAGGCCTTTGAGTTCGACCATAATAGAGCAGTCCCAAGGGGAAGATATCCAGTTAGTTGACTGTTTCAAGGATTCTCTCTTTCATCTGGATGTTTTCATTAGTGACGAAGAGCTTTGAGGTTCAACTACCTCATGTGCAGGATCTAACAGGAAGAGATCTTATTCATGGGAGCATATTCATAGCCTAACAAGGTATGTATCGACAGGTATAATGATATAATAATTTCAATAAGTTCATGCATGACAATCCATCTCATTTGATAATTGTGAAGGCTCTAGTGCCATGTCTCATCAACTAATGGTAAATCGGAGAAAGGATGGGTTTGATCCGTGTTTGGGAAGGTCATATATACCCTTTTCATATAATAATTCTCTATTCCCATCACCCTCATACTTGTATGATCACACGTATCATGAATCAAAGGTTATATCCGAGGGATTTATTGGGACTAGGGTGATCCTTGAAGAACTCGTTGCAGGGAGGATTTCATCGACATGGTGAAAAAACGTAAGCTGGTGAATCTAAAGCTTCGGGGGTGGAGATCAAGGTCGACATGTATGTTCCAGTATTAGATATTCCAAATATGGTGGATCGTGCACTGGTTGGTAAATTTTGTGGTGGATAAGAAAGAGCTTCACCAGTGGATTTAGAAAATTTGATTCCCATTTGTGGAAGGTAAGCATGGAGTCTTTTATCTTGCTCATGGATGGTTTGGTTTTAAATTATTATCATTAAAGGATACCCTTTCTGTGTTAGGAAGAATGTTGCGTATTGGTAGGAATTTGTTAGTGTTACAGAAGAAGTGGCATCCTCATTTCGATGCGCACAAGGATTTCTTGCAAACAATTCATGTTTGGGTTAAATTGTCATGTTTGTCTCTTGATTTATAGTCTTCGAAGGGTTTTAAAGATATAGGGGATGTTATTGGAAAGTTTGTAGCATATGATACAAGGTTGTTTTCTTCTTCTTCCTCAAGATATATGGCCCATATATTGGTGGAGGTGGATTTAAGGGAAGGTCTTTTTGAGGCCTTATACCTAGTGGCTAGAGATACAATTTTCACTCATTTTCTGGACTACAACAATGTGCCTTTTAGATGTGTTTTATGCTTTAAATATGGCCATGTAGTGGATAATTGTTCGCTTTCTTTCTCTTTGAAAGTTTGGAGGAGAAAATTTCCAAAGGAAGGAGGCAAAGCTTTGTTAGATGCTGCGGTGAAAAAGATATTGGGGCTCTTTGCTTCTGATTCTATTGTTGTTGATATGCTAAGATAGTTGATGATAATAACACTCAAGTGATAGCAAAGGAGGTCGTGGGTGTTAAAATGAATTACGAAGGGATGAAAGAAGAAACTGTCTCTCAAAAAGAAGATGAGATGGTGTAGCATCTCATTCTTCCCACATAGGTTGAGTAGGTTTCTAATCAAAGTGGTCCAGTTATGGTGCAGAAACGTTTTAAGGGTCTTGAATTCTCGCTAAGCCAGATGGATAAATTCATTGACTTTTGGGAAAAACCAGAGAAAATGTTGCATAAATATTGAAGAAAAGATCGACTCGACCACCTTTCTCCTCAAATGTGCATTTAGCAGAGATAAAGGAGCATGTAGACAAATTTTCCTAGGATACGGGTGAGGTATATAATTATTGACTTTCCAGATGGTTCAAAAAAAAAGAGAGGGGTATCAATTTCAAAAAAATGTTACATCCAAGTGTGCAGGGGAAGTTTACGAGGACCTTACATGCTAAGATCAAGGGTGGTATGGATTTTGATTATCCTCCTCCCTCACAGGGGGGAAATGCAGGTGGAAAATCTAAAATGCACCATGCAAAGGAGAGAGAAAGTAAGGAAATTTGACAAGGAATGTAGCTCATTATTACTAAGGTGCTTAAAGCAGCAGATTCCATCGAGGGGGTTCCTAAATGAAGGTACTATCGTTAAATATTTGTTTCTTGAGAGGGAAAGCTTAAATCCTTTCCCTCAAATGGTTGGTTAGTTAGGAAAATATAGATGTCGTTTTGCCTCAGGAATCTATGTTGTCTAGTGATACGACCATTGTGTTGTTGGAGAAATCTTTCAGAGACTGGTCCTTTGTTTTCCTAGACATGATTGGTCTCACGGGTGGTTTAGTGTCGGGAGTGAATTATTTAGTGGAAATTGGAGGTTCTTTTGCTAGTTCTTCGACACTTTGTTTGGAGGTTTTATCGAAGTATTTAGATCTTCATTTTTCTATTTTGAATTGTTATGGCCCTTATGAGAACATACATAAGTTTTGGGAGAAGTTATTTAGTCATAAGTTTTGGGTGGCGGTGTATTGCAGGAGAGAATTTCATTTTTTTCCTATCCAACAAGGAAATCTGGGGGAGGTATGCACGAGAGGGAAGGCTAGTGGTGTTTCTATAGGTATCCATCTAATGGATGGATAGACGTCAAGCCAAAAGATTTTTTCCCCACATGGTGTAACAATAGAGTGGGGGAGGTCAAAGTGGTGAAGTGGTTGGATTGATTTTTATTACATGAATCTTTATGTGAAGAGGTAGGAATTTTCAAATATTGGCTAAATGACTTATGTATTTCATACCATTTCCCTATGGTGATGGAGTTAGGGGTGAATATTGATAAGCCAAGAATTCCATTCAAGTATAATTATGGATGGTAAGAAGACCCCGATTTTCAAATGTTGGTGTAGGTGTCTTGGTGTCAAATTAGGGATGGAGATCAATTATCAATGGGGAGGAAATTTATGGACAAGCACTGGGACTTGAAAAAGAAAGTGGTAAGCTAGAATAGGGAGAAAAGGAGGGTTGGGGAAGCCATATTCTTGGCAATTGAAGATGACCTGGGACAACATTTAAAAAAACTAAGCTCTGGTCTTTTTCCAGTTGAAGAAAGGGCAATGATTTCATCCTTAGTACTAGAGAAGGAGAATATTCTTGGGGGCAAAGAGATCGAGTGAAGACTAAAAATTAAGGCTCTCTGGTTGGAGGCAGGCGATCAAAATACAAAGTTATTCCAAAACTACTCTAGGCATCGACATGATATCAACTCAATTTGTGAGTTGCAAGATAATGAGGGTTGTGCATTTCATTACTTTAGCTTAGATTCTCGGTCTTACAAACCTACAAATGGGGTTTTGACCCCCCCTCGTAGTAACATACAAGGATAATTTAGACCCCCTTTTGTAGTGATATATGAGGGTGGTTTAGAACAACTCTCACAATGACATATGAGGTTGGTTCAGAACCCCCCTCACAATGACATATGAGGCTGGTTCAGAACCCCCTTCACAATGACATATGAGGCTAGTTCAGAACCCTCCTCGTAGAAACATACAAAGACAATTTAACCCCCCTTGTAGCCATTAATATGAATCATCATAAAAATTATTTTATTAGAAATACCAATATTGCAATATCATTAGGACATGGAGGAATCGAACCACCAACATCCTGTTTGTAAGGTAGGCGCTCTTCCAGTGAGATATGGCCCTTTAAGAATTGGGGAGAATAGCAATATTAACACCCAAATTACATCATTTTTAATTCTAATAAAGGACAATAAGATCCAAATACAACCATGCTTAAAATCCAAACTATATTTCCAAAGACAACCATGCTTGAAATCCAATTTATATTTCCAAAGACAACCATGCTGAAACATTGACTTGAAAGTTGAAAGGGATACTACAATAAAATAACATATCCAGTCCCCAAAATTTATCAGATACAACTGCTTAAGTTAGGTTCCTTAGTGCTAAGGAATCAACATATTTTCCTCCCATAGTGGATCCTAGGATGAGAATGTGGGAGGGCTTCAAATATGGCTCTAAGGTTATTTCAAAATATCACTTGGAAAGTAACCAAAGAGGTGCTTCTAAGTCACAAATAACTCCTCTATTTAGTTATCCTCATCAATGTACTACTGTAAGAATTGAAAACCCTAATTCTGCATCACAAAAATAACAGTGATGCCACCAGCCAAAAGTATATGGATGAGCTATTGAAGCGGGTCCTTGATAGAGGTTTTAAACCAATGTTACATTTAGTTTGTTGGTGAATTTATTGCAGAGGGTCTAGAATATATTTTTATTGACAGTCTTGGGGAAAATATCAGAAAATATTTGGAAGCTTAAAAATAGAAAAACGATCATTTTTTTTTCAAATTTTTAAACACCTAAAGCAACTACAACATCAAACAAACACATTGTTACATAAATATGGAAATACAAAATGATATATAATACGTATAAGATGTCATGTGGTACACCACACATCGATATTGAAGTATGGAATTTGTCTTGTCATAAGTCTTAACAGGATGATATGAAATCACATCAAAAGAAAATATGCTTGGTCAATGGCTATGAAACAATGGATTTCTCATTGTCTAGAAAATAGTCACAATGTATTCAAAGCTCAATACCCTAATGCACTTTTGCAAAATGTTGGTTAAAAAACCGAGCATCTGATTATAAGGCAAAATTGATGCATACAGGGAAATAATTTCCATCAACTTGTGATATTGAAATAAATTATTGTGATAATATGAATTTATTGTGGTAATTTCAAAATATGAAATTATTGTGATAATTACAACTAAAACACTTGGCTTGGGGATCAACTTGCAATATATTGTGATAGAAGCGATAAATAACAGATAGTGTAGCACTACTTTAAACCCTTGGAAATCCTTAACAATATTTTTTTCCCAAAATGCTAGATGTACAACCCTTTGGGAAATGCCTTTAGACAAAATTATTTGGATCATAGACAATTAATAGAGTAAGAGAGTTTGACATCCACTCTAAAACTATGTTGGAATCACAAGAGAGGGATATAAACGATTGAATGTAACCGTCAACAAACCCTGAATCTATGGAAAGGGATGAATAACCAACACTAAGGAAAAAGAAAAATTGGTATTAGTGTGCAATAGAAGGAAAACATCAAACGCGCCTTAGAGAGGAATCACCCAAGAACAATTGATTACACCACTTGAGAGAAAACCCATGCATAATAGATCACACCATAAAGATATTAGAATGTTAGATATGATTCCTACAGGTTATAGGATATGAAGAGAAGTAACTCATGTTACAATGAGACATAACTCATTTTATTTTAGTTACTCATGCTAGATATGCGCCACTAAGGTATTGTGTGAAAAATCAATAACTTGTTGTTTCCAAAAGCACCACCACTACCTTTCCTGCAGTAACAATAAGTAAATTGGAAACAATCATTTTGAACATTTTGATGAAACACTTGCTAATATCTGATCATTTCAATTTAATATTTAAATTGTTGAGATGTTGATATAAGTTTTATTAAGGATAAGGTCGACCTCACTTTGCAATCATTATTATTGTTTATTATTTCTAGGTGTGGCATAAATCCAACCCAATCAACACATTTATTTTATTCCTAGGAGGTTTTCCAACCTTGTCATCATCGTGGGTCCATAACCCCTCTCGGGGATGGTGCCCTTTTCTTGTCTCTATGTTAAACTCTTCTTCCTTCTTTCTATTTGATGAATGTGCTTTTGAGCTTGCGAGTATTCTTTGTTTTTGACTTGTTATTTATTTTTAGGAATTGACAATGATGGGACAATAGGAGTTTAAGGACGTGGTGGAGCAGATTCGGAAGGTGGTCAACCTAGAGATCTTGAAACCGTAAAGGTTTGATGCACTTCAAATTTTTAATCTCCTGCTTGGTTTTCTTATGCCACCTATTTTTTAAGTCATTTGTTTTAAATTTGATGCCTATTTTCAAATGTGAAACATGCCACAACATGGTTTTTCAAATCTATACATTTAGTTAACTCTAACTAACACAACTCGATATGTGTTCAATCATTTTTGTTCAGGTCCATGAAGATTTTGTATCTCCTTGAGAAGGATCGGACATTCATGTGAATGAAAACATAAGCGTCTCTTAGGTGTGTAGTATCAATGGTTAGAAGTTGGTTGTAGATGCTTTTAGATTTTCTATGTTTTGTGGTGGTCATGTTTTATAAATATAGCTTTTCTGATTGTGTTGCAACTCATTTATTCATATCTCTAAATTATAATGCAATTTAGTTTTAAAATGAATCAACAATAAAATTTATAGAAAGGAAGAAATAAATAAATAATATTAATGTCCAGAGATGGTGGAATGACTAACATTGGAGCTTGCACATGTTTAATGTATCTCAAGGGCATGTTGAACGTATCTCTTTGCTAATTGTAAAAGAAAAGTGTGAAAATGTAATTGGCTAAACATTATTGAAATCACACTTTGACATACAACTGCATGAACGAAGGATATGTGAAAGGAAAAATAGTTGCAACCCATTCCTCTTCATTAAATACATTAAAGTCACTTATTATGTTCCCAAACATCATCTTGGAGAAGTAGTAGGCAAGGGGAAACCTACACAATCCTTAGAGGACAAGTAATTGTTGACAATGAAGATGCATCTTGCTCATCACCTGAGCTTGATCTCTTATTTGGTAGAAAGAAGAAAGTCATCTGTTGTTGGTGGCAACAATCCTTGAAGGTTCGTGAGTAGCTCTACAAATTTGTATAACATCGACTTATGAGATGCAGGTCAATGTCTGCTTGCTTTTTGAAGTTCCATACAAATCAATGTCCCTCTTCTGATAATTTGCACATGTTATCACCTGAAAGAAGGTAATGAGTGAAGACAGGATAACTCACGACTCTCTCACAACAACTAATGTCTTTCTATAAACAACTATCAAATAATAACTAGGGCTAGGTATACTTGGTCCTCATTTAAAACCGTTACTAAGAGGTTTGGTCGAGTTCTTGAATAAACAATAATATCCATTAGGGATCTTATAGATGGTTGACAGTCAAAATATATAAGCTTATTTGGACTCAAACTTTTTGAGAGTGACGGCTAGTGATATGATGATATTTTTAAATCTGAATATGGTGAGATCAAATTCTAAATAATCCTATGGAAACTAGAGCACATGGGACCAATGTTGTCATGAATGTTGTTGAAAATATAATGGACGCATAATAGGTCCAATCATGATGTGGACAAAATGCTTAATAATACAAATAGTTTATGGCATGTTACCTCCCAAACTTGCACTTCAAGTTGTAAATCCCTAAAACTCAAGTGCACCTTTATAACTGACATGAATTCTAACTTTGTCAAGAGAACAAATTTGCAATAAATAGGGATTCTGCCATTCAACTTTTGAATGTGACAACTACAATCAGTTACTGTCATTATGAGTATATACACCACTTTCTCATGTTCTATGAACATAAATTAGAGTATATGCTCATAAAGTCACTTTAAAAGTTAAAAAAAAATATGTCATTCACCGCTGTTAGATTTGGTAGATGAGAAGGTGATATTTGGTGGTCAAATTTTATACCATAGTATACTCCAAAGTTCAAACAAGACAAGGAAGAAGCCAGACGAGAAGGGGCAACACATATTATACCCAAAAAGAGAATTATTTTAAAATGTATAATATCACTAATCATTAGTATTATAATAATAGTTAAGTTGTACGTGGGCATAGCCTAACTCGTAATGAATAACATATTTTCTTCATTTACTTGTAAGAGTCACCAAGTTGGTCTATTTTTTCCTTTGCCTACTACATTTGCTACAAAGATGACAAAATATTACTCTTACAGGTCATCTTTGACCCAAATAAATGAAACCGTCATCTTTAACAATTACAAGTCATTTCTCGGATCCAAATATAAATCCTACATCCATGTTTGACGCATTAGACCAAGATCAATGCCCCCCTATAACTAGCTACAAAGCATTGATAAGAGTTATTAACACTCCCCTAACACTTGACTGTGGGAACCAACTCTCCCTATAGAATGGAGGGGGTTTAATCCTCACAAAAAAGCTTAAACCAAGGTTTAGCTATTGGATTTCGACCTCCAACTCATGATTTGACTCTCAAACATGGCTAAAGAGTGGACCAAACATTAATCATCCTTCTAATCATGCCTAAGGAGCAAGACAACCATACTTCCATGATGACAAAATGTGACACTTAAGAATGAGGTTTAGTGTGACAATTTGGCATATAACACACACCCTCACACCCTCTCTTTTTTCCCTGAATCATTCCCATTAATAAAAAAACCTTTTAACTGTAAAATCTCTTAGACTTTAAAACCTTATATATATAAAGTTACTCTATTCCATTTATTCTAATTTATATACCTTTTTACATCCTACTTTCACATTGCTTTCTAAATAGGAGATTATTTTGACTTTTCAGGTTGATTTTGAGCTGTGAATTTAACCCACAAAATCTGTAATTTTTGTTGTTTGTTGGGCTATTTTAAGTGCAGAAATGAAATCAGGTGACACCAAAACCCTCCAACACCTGCTTTGTAAAATTCAACAATGTTTTTGCATGTTTTGAAAATTCCATAAAAATTCATAACCAAAAAACTAATAAAAACCAGCAAAATCAGTGAGATAATCGTCCCCTGTTTAGACAACTCGTTTAGAAATTATTGTTAAGGTAAAAGGGCGAAACCAACAAACCCTAAAGAGTGGGAAACTCGTGGAAGACTACGAAGCCTGGGAGCAGAGAATAAAAAATGCAAGACTACGAAGTCGGGGAGCAGAGAATAAAAAATGCAAGACTACGAAGTCGGGGAGCAGAGAACAAAAAATGCATACAGTAGCAAACCGTTGGAGAGTGCACTAGCACGCAACTGAACGACAACAGAGGGACTATTTCGCAACACGGATCAGTAGAGAGGAAGGGTTTCTACAACCAGCCATATCAATGAAACATCTAGACGATAACAGAGATGACATGTAGTAGGCTTTTGCTGGAAGACACTAAGGCAAAGATCATGAGAATCCGTCATACAACACTCCACGAAGCCCAAGCAGAGACCACAGTCACAAAACACAGGGTGCCTCTCAAAATATAAGAACGTAACTCCAGGAAAAAGAGAACACGTCGGTGGCTCATTCTTCACGCGCGACTGTCATGGCAACAGTGTACCAGGCTGCACGGAGCTCCGCCAATCAAACAAACCCTAGCCCTAGCATTAAGCTCAGAGAAAAAGCTGGCAAACACGTTATGTAACAAGCATTGATTTGTCAGAAAGCCGAGACCTACGCAGGGCGTTGGACATACGCAGAAAGCCGAGACCTCAACGATAACCTAACGCTCAATTCACCATGCACCAAGACACATTCCACTGACACATGGTGAATAAATATGCTCACTGTAGAAAACCCAAACGAATAAAGGAGGGGCACAAAAAAAAGGATGCATTACCACTAGGAAGAAACACCTGGCAAGAGAAACACACACTGGAAAATGACACTACTGAGAGCAACGGACAAAGTTTGGATGCAATTGGAAACCATCACACGAAGAGTAGTCTTGACAGTCACACGAAGAGGTAAACACGCAGAGGATCCACAAACTTTAACCCTAATAGGAGGCGTGCAGAAGGGATGGATGCAAGAGCAAAACAATGCAGATTTTGAATGAAAGATTTCGTAAACTCGACCTAAAGAGATCCCACCGCTGGTCACTCATACCAAAGATATAAAATACAACTCCCAAATGGAAGGGCTGTATGGTTACTTAATTGAAGTTATTATGATGATGGTTAATGTTTATTGAGATTAAATTTGGTTTATTGAACTTTAAGAAAGATAAAAAAGATAATACTTGATTTGGTTTATTGAAATTAAATTTGGTTTATTGAACTTTAAGAAAGATAATACCTGGTTTAAAATCTTGTGCTATGCTTAAAAAAACTCAAACTCAGCTATGTAAAAATCTTAACTTGTTCATATTACCATATAATCATTCATGCAGGTAGTAGGGTTAATGTTTGAGATCACTGAGGTAATGTTTGAGATCACTGAGGTATCTGCTTAAATAGCAGGGGAAGCCATTGTCACGTCAACTGGAGACAGCGAGCTGATAAAAGAATTTCATACCATTTTAGAGCAAATATTATTGTATCAATCTATAAGTGAATAGGTTCAGGATCGATACGAGGGTGATGATTTACTGAAGAAAGCATTATTTGATGATGTAGTCTTCAACATGGAACTTGTATGGGATGCTATCAATTGGTATAAACATTTTATTTTGTTCAACAGAGACAATCTGGAGAGTGAATTCATATCTTTAAGCCGACTGTGACAAAACACTGTGTTTTGCTCTGCTTTTCGGAGGGACAACAGACAGAGACATAGAAATGCAATAAAATTCAGATAGAAGACCTGACTGCAAAGGGGAGAGTCTTAGGGTGAATTACCTTACTCCAGTGGATAGACCTGGGTTCTTCAACCCTGCTGGAATGCACTGTGCCTGAATAGATTTTAGATTTGAGTTTTGGGTTCTTTAATGCTGGTACAATGCACTGTGCCGGAATCGATTGAGTTTTGGGTTTTTCAACTAACCCTTCTATCAAAGCTCCAAATTCACACCATGCAAAATAGCAAGATTCAAAGAGTGAGAGATAAAAACCCCTAAATCTAACCATTTGGTAAAACCGCTAAATCTAACTATTTTATTCTATATATTTAGGAGGAAAGCCTCAAAATGTTTACATATATTTTATTTTTAAATAATTAATTTATATATTAATCTATTTTTTTATATGTATTAGTTTTTAAAATTTATTTTAATTGTATTTTATGTTTTATTTAGTATTTATTTAATATATTTTTAATGTATTTATAAATGTATTACTAATATTAATATATATATATGTTTTTATAGAATTCAAAAACTTCCTGTAATTTTTTTTGATATTACCATTAATTGGTTCACGATGTTTTTGAGTGGAACTTCCAATCTCATCATCCTTGAATATTAAGTTATTATCCTCATATTAAGCTTAATTTGATTAAGCTATGTGTTTTGAGGTTGAAATATAAATGGTTAACCAAAATTCATAGAAAGAACATGCCAATATTCCCATTATAGGACCTTGTGGTGGCCTAAGGGACTAAGATCCATATTTGGTGTGCCAAACATCAAAATGGCCAACACATCTTATTGATTGGCTAAATTGTCCCTATGTAGTAGGTAGGGGCTTTCTAGTGGTCTAGGGCATCACACATGACCCTAAGTTAAGAAAACGGAGCATCCTGAATATGATGAAGTTGCCAACTAAGTATAGGTTCACCACAAATTGGGCCATTATGCAAAAACATTATTGGTCATCCTACAATGAATGGTTTGAGACAAAGTGATTGGCTGCACAAAGAACATGCAACATACTAAATTGACTTCAACCATTGACATATTGATTCATGAAAATATAGCATAAGCTCATATGAAATTCACAACTTTGAAAATATATGGTTAAGGCTTATACAAGTAAAAAAATTACAAAACTTAGAAACCAAAAGCTACCTGCAAATGTGGTGGATTTTCCAATTTCATTTCCAAACACCTATTGTAGGCTTTGTCAAACAAGCAATTTATTCCTTTAATTACTTACCAAAAAATTCCCTAAAATTCATGTATGGGTCTCGTTTATTCCCCAAAGTTTAAATTTCAAAACTTTTCCCTAAGTCTCTATTGACTTTCTTGCATAATTGGATTATCAATCAAAATGCAAAAATAATTGTTGCGCAACTCACAAAAAACTCTCCAATCTATGCAAGATGATTTTCCGATTCATGTTCCTTTGTAAAAGGCACAAAAGGTCCCTTAAATTCCCTCACATTTTCAAATCAATTATTCATACCTAAAGTATTCTTGCAATTATTCTATCATGTTTGGGATGTGACCTTGGTGAATATGGTTTTTTATCATCCTAGTCCCAAGTGAACATGCCAACCAGTGATCATCCAAGTGCTTGCAGTGATCTTTGTTCTCGTGTTTGAGAGCTGCCTTGCGAGACATATAGCCGAAAGAGACATTTCCAAATATGTATAGTGTCATCATACATTAGGCCTGCATTACAGGATGCGGAGAACACATGAATGAAGATCATGTGGTCAATTCTAGTGTCAGATAATTGCATTTATTTACAAAATTGAAGAGCCTTCTAACCAAAACCCATGCATGGCATATTCTGCAATCATTGAGTCCATGAGATCATCTCCTTCTTATGTATATTTTCAAATAGTTTGCATGCATCCTCTATATTACTGCATTCAAAATACATGTCTATAACAGCATTCTGCATAGCCAAATTAGACTGAAACTCACTTATGTTTATGTCCTCATGGATTACCTTGCCTTACTCAAGAGTTATGAAGTTCACAAATGCCGAGAGAAGGTTGGCAAAGGTGTTTGAGTTTGGATTCACATTTGTGAGTATCATTTGTTTGTAGAGCGTAAAGACCTTTCCATAACATCCATTATGGGCACACGCTGCAATCATGGCAATCCATGAAATCACATTTCTAGTAGGAATTTCACTAAAAATATCCAAGGACTCCTCAAGACATGCATTCTGTACACAACCTACAATCATTGCAGTCCAAAAGGCCACATTTCACCCAGGAATTTCATGAAAGAGATTCAAATCCTTGGCAACAAGCCAATTTTTTGCATATCCTACAATCATGGCAGTCCACGACACCAAATTCCTTTCAAGCATCTTCTCAAAGATCTTAGTGGCCTCATCTAAATACCCATTTTGGGTATACCAAGTAAATATTATGTTCCATGAAACCCCATTTCGTTCATGTATTTTGTCAAACATGTGATGTGGAACCTCTACAGAACCACATTTGACACACATGTCCTCAAAAGCATTTCCCATGAAGACATTGGATTGAAATCCACTTCTTATTATTTCTTGATGAAGTTTCTTACCATATTTTAGATCTAACAAACTCACACAAGCCAGGGGAACGTTACCAAAAATGAAGGAACTCGATTAGATGCCCACTCTCTATATTTGATCATACTATGCCAAGGATTCCTTGCCTTGCCCACACCTACAATATGCTACGATCATGACAGTCCATGACACAATGTTTTGCTTTATCATTCAATAAAAAACCCTATGAACATCAGATAGATTCCCTCGCACTTGGCATGTACTAGAAAAACTTTGCTTACTAAGAATTTGTCTTGGTATTCATATATATCTTGCATGAATTATGTGGTCATGAACTTGTTTTATTTATGGAGAATAATTGTTGTTACATAGATATACAATATGGAAGCATGATAAGAGTAATCTAGGAGAATTCCTCGGTTTTGTATGAGATGCAAAATGTTTTTTCATCATTCAAATGGATTTGCTCACACTCTTAACACAATTTGGCATTCCTAGGTTTGTTTTCGCACATGTGAATTTTTTTTTTGTAACCTAGTACCTACGAGGTATTTGAAGTCGTGACCTTCCATTAACAACTTCTCATCTCAATTACTCATTACCAATTGTTCTAACCCCCATGGGCATGAATGTTATGTATCACGATATTTGTAAATTTCATCATGAGCCTATGTCAAACCATATAGATGATCATTTTTTATAGGAAGTAAGGTGAGCATAGAAACAAATTAATCATCTCTAAAGATGCCTCACCAATGAAGTGGCATTGATTTATGTCCACTCCTCCTTTCTAATCAAGGAGGAGTATGTCAAAGATCAAGCACGTTGTCATTGATGTTAAGGGTCTAGTACAAATAAAGGTCAAAGGACAAGAAGGGGGCAATGTAAAAGGTCAATCACATCTTTAGTAAGGGAAGAAAAAAATATACAATATGCATCAAATCCTCATCCATGTGAAAAAGAAATTATGTGCTTATGGACAAAAAGTCCCTCTTATGGGTATCAAAGCCCCTCTTCATGTGTACAAAACTCCTTATTTATGTAAAATATTTTGTATGTAAGTGGTACTATGTTTAAGGGACATGATAAAGCATATGAATATATGTGAGATGTCCCTGCATTATGTATTTCTCAAACTTATAGGTTGGCTTCATGAAAAATTTAACATATCTACGTAAGGGTATAAATACACCTTCATTTTACCTGATTTCATCATCAAATCAAGCAACTTTGTTTTGCGCAATCAAGAGGAGATCAAGGACCTTTTCTTGCAAGGGTTTATCAAGGTTTTATAAGGTTATTTTATCTCTCTTGGGTTCTCTATCCTTGCATGAGGACTTTCTCTACAAGGCGAAGTTGTAAAGGTCACATTGACCTAGGGTTTTGGCATGCATAAGATTCATGGAGACTTGCATAACTTTCTCATACGGTATAAGAACCACAAAATTCTTAGCTCGTTGGAAAGATGATTGTAAGGGCTATGTGATACAACATTTAAAAGGAAGATCTATTTTTCTCTAAGGGCTCGCTATACTATGGTAAGGTTTTCTCTCTCTTGTTGAGGTCTTAATCATGACTTAGGGTTTGTGTATTATTTTTGGGAAAAGTACAAATATTTTGGGATATTAGATGATTGCACTATACCTTGAGCAGAATTTCATAATCATAATGTTCATGAGGAAACCTCTTGGATGTGAAATTTCATTATTTTTCTTGGGTTATGAACGACCTAAGTTTTGAGTTTCTAGGCTTGATTTAGGGTTTTACCCTAATCTTTCTAAATGAAGAATATGGATGATTGTTTTTGGACTTGTTGATGACAGTATGTAATTATGATGATGGTATGACAATGGTAGTGTGACAGTGTGACAATGACAGTGACCGTGGCAGTGTCAGGGACAGTGTTAGGTAGTGACATACAATGATTGTGACAGTTTTATATTCTCTCATATATATTTATATTCAATGGGTTCGAGCCTTAGCTTCAAGTTGGAGATGGAACATCTTGGGGGTTGTAGCTCCCTTCAGGTTGGATCTTGAAATTCATGGGGTAGGACTCTCCTTGAAGCTTAGCTTATAAACATTGAAACTTTGACAATAAGTTTCTATGGTTTTTGTCCCTGTTGGGTTTCCACGTAAAATCCATGTGTTTTGTGAATTGTTTACTTTATGTTTATTATATGTCTATACATGAATGATAAGTAATGTTGAATGATGCTAACATAATTTAAAGTGAAGGATAAATTGGTTAAAAAGTTCCTAATATTGATTAACCCCTCCTCTTAGTATTGGTGATATTTCCAACATAAACCAATATCACTACACACACACCAACTCTAAAATAGGGCTTTGGGATTTTTTTTATAACACTATCAGCTCCAAAAGTTCAATTCTCATGACTTTTAAGGGGGTTTCAAAACACTGCCTTGAAAAATATATTTAGGGGTAGTTGTTTTAACCCCCCCACCCCACCAAAAAAAAAATGAAATATAAAAATTATGAGAATTGAACTTTTCGGGACGGTTGTAAAACAACTGCCTACATAATAAGTTCAATTTTCATGACTTTTGTGGGGGGGGGGTTAAAAAATGACCTTCAAAATTTAAATTTTCATGGATTTTAAGGGGGGAGGTTTGGAAAAACTGCCTACAAAAGTCAAATTTCTCATGACATTTAAGGAGGGTGTTGTCAAAAAACCATTTTCAAAAATATATTTAGGGGTGGTCTTATTAAATTCG
>LPNX011082292.1:167988-178938 GCA_001517045.1 Pseudotsuga menziesii | reverse complement strand
GCATACAAATCAAAGTTTTAGAGGTGGTTTTTAAAATACTGCCTCCAAAAATTCAATTCTCGTGACTTTTAGGGGGGGTTGTAAACAAAACACCTTAAAAAACACAAATACGGGCAGTTGTTTTAAAACCCCCCTAAAAGTCATGAGAATTGAACTTTTAGAGGCGGGTTTTAAAAAACCACTGCCAAAAGTTCAATTTTCTAGACTTTTTTGGCGGGTAGTGTTTCAAAACATTCCCCAAAATGTCTAAAAAAAAATTTAGAGGTAGTTTTGGAAAGACCCTCGGAAGCCAAAATCCATGATAAAGGGGTAAATTATTGTAGTTGGGATGATATTTTACAAGTAACAAAGGAGATTCGGTCTTCGAGAACAGTTCCTGGAGCTATTAATGTGACCTTTCTTTCCTTGATTCCTAAGAAGGATAAGCTTGTCTCATGTGATGAATTTAGACCTATCTCTATGTGCAATGGAATCTACAAGTTAATGACAAACATTAATGCACTCCAAATCAATCCCATTTTCTCCGGGTCTATTTCTAGGGAACAATTTGGTTTTCTTCAGGGTCTGTCGATTTATGAAGCAGTTGGGACAACCTAGGAAGGTATGCATTCCATCAAATTGCAAAACAAGAAGGTAGGGATAATCAAATTATACCTTTCAAAGGTGTATGATAAAGATTCATGGCTTTTCATTCGGCTCATTCTTCTTCAAATTGGGTTTAGTTTGGATATTACCTCCTGGATTATGGGATGCATTGAGACGGCCTCCTTCATTGTCCTAATTAATGGAGCAGCATCCCTTTTCTTTAAAGCATCTAAGGGGCTCAAGTAAGGATTCCCTATTTCTCCATTTTTTTTCTTTCTAGTAATATATGGATTTAGCAGACTAATGCAAGAGGAAAGAAGAAATTTAAGGATCACAAGGATTTCTTCAATCATCTCTAATTTATATTGCACTTGCTTTTCATGGATGATATAATAATATTTTGTGCCCAATCGGAAGGTGAACATGCTAATGTCAAAGATATTCAAGATATTTTTTTCCAATCTACATGGATGGAAATTAGTCACTAAATCTTCAATCTTCTTGATCTAGAAGCAAATGGATCACAATCCTTCCTGGCAAAGGTTTTTTTCCTTTTGAGGTTGTTTGTGCATAAGAAGGGGTTAAATACCTAGGTCTCTTAAACCACCGAAAAATGGTAAGTGGGATTGGATATGGATCATTGGAAAAATAGAGAAAAAAATTAATTTATGTGCAGCATATGGATCTCTCATGGAGGTAGGCTTATTTGGGTTAAGTCCGTATTATAAACAATCCTAGTGTATTTGAATCATTTGACCTCTATTCCTAAAGCGGTCTTGTCTCATATAAGGAAGCTTTGTTTCAATTTTATTTGGAGAGGTCAAAGTGAATTTCAGGGTTTCTATCTGGTTAAGTGGTCTTACTTAGAAACTCCCAAGTCTTTTGGAGTATGGGGGCTCAAAAAAAAATTTAATTTTAATAGAACTCTAGCAACAAAATATCTTTGGGACTTTCTTACTAAGGATATCATGTGGAGATCAATCTTGAACACGAAGTATATAGATCTAGGGTCTATTGTGGACTAGATAAAACAGAGCACAAAACCATTAAGTCAAACTTCAAATCATTGGAAATCTCTTTCTATAACCTTTCTAGTCATTAACAGATTTCTTACTTGGAAAGTAGGGAATGGTAAATCCATTAGAGTGGGAGAAAATGAAATTATGGGAAGAAAAATTCAAGTTTTTTTTCCAATATATCTAATCAAGTTCTTATAGGACACTGCTTGAGATACTTTGGAAAAACTTTCCAATCCTAGAGTATCTAATCTTTGGTAGCAGGGATGGCTATCAGCTTGGGATTTTGGGTATTGCAAGGGCTTGAGGGGAATATTGGGATGATTATGTCCTATCTCTTTTCCAATATCACGTTCATTTAAAGGATGAGGAGCATTCTCTAGCTTGGGTTTACAAAGGTGTAGGGGGTCATTATAACTCAATAAATGATGGTTATGAATCCTTGCTCAAACAAGAGGAACCACCTTTTTAGAATTGGTATATGGAAAGTGGTGGTTCCTCCAAAAACAACCCTGATGATGTGGCTAATCCTTTTGAATTTTTTTTGACATGGGACCAATTGAAAACAATGAATTGGTTAGGCCCCAGAATATGTATGTTATGCAGGCAAGATGAATAAACGGTTAGTCATCTTTTTTAAGAATGCTCTTTTTCATAGGAAGTCTGGAGAATGGGTGAAGTCAAGTTTCAGAAGTAGGATATTTGGGTGAGTACTTCCTTATCTTTGATTTTCTCATATTATTTTCCTCTTTGGATTTCACTAAATTTATATCTGTCGTTTCAGATTTCTTGAGGAACATGAATATCAATTAACAATGTAATTTTCTCATGTAAGCCTCCCCGAATTAAAATTATGCTAGATCAAGTTTCTGCATTTTTCAAATTCTATGAGAATTTTGTTAAACTAGAAAAATAGAGGAATAACGTTCCTTTATCTCCCCCCTCGTTGTTTCCTTGGGAGTTAGCTTTCTACCCGACCATTTGCACCGATCGGACGACCAGCAATGCTTGATGTGAAAGCTCACGCGAGCCAGGTCGTCCGATTAGTGCAAATCGTCGGGTAAAAAGCTAACTCCGTTTCCGTGGGCATGTTTCAATGGGAGGCTCTAAGGATAATGAGGCAAGTTTTATAATCCACATTATAAAGCGATCGTCTATCCAAGAAAATGGAAGTAAATGGCTAGGAACGAATAAATGGGATGAGCTTCTAGCTCTCTTTCATCTTCTAAAATGTGTTACAAAATATCAATTGGATGATATAACGGTACTAGGGGACTCACAAATTTCCATTTCATGCATTAAAAATGACTTCGAGGTTGAGGATCCTCAACCGAGGCCATTGGTACATCATATTGAAGAGGCGGTTGGGACNATAACGGTACTAGGGGACTCACAAATTTCCATTTCATGCATTAAAAATGACTTCGAGGTTGAGGATCCTCAACCGAGGCCATTGGTACATCATATTGAAGAGGCGGTTGGTACATCATAGAAAGTCAGGTTTCACCATTTCTATAAGGAGTTCAATGTTTGTTGATGCCATTTCGAAACTGGATCTTCTCCTTTGTCCAGGATCCTTGATTATAGAAGAAATTTTGGAGGACTAGATACGCAGGAGGCAGGAATTACATCTGAATTTTATTTTTGTATCTTTATTAGGGAAATATGAGAGTGTTGTTCTGAAGAAGCTTAGCTCGGTATATTTGAAAAACCATTTGCTGAGACATATCTTAATAATGTATTATATTTCTTTATTTAATAGAAAAACGATTTGACTGCTATTTTTTTTTAAATGTTGATGCATTTGACTTTTGCAAACATACCGGTGCGGTAGATGTGAAAGCACTCTGTTTTTATTCTTAATGCTTTATAATAAATATATTGCACTAATAAATGTGTATAGTACTATTTTATTTAGTTGTGGTTAACAATGCATTCAAGTATCAAGAACTGATGCGGTCTTGTATGAGAAGCACTAATGCATTTCATATACTGAAACACATTGAAATGACAAATTGTTATTTTATTTTATTTTGAATATATAATAAACTTAATAGTTTCTTTATTTAATGATCTTGGTGTTTATTGATATAAAATGCATCATAAGCGTTTAATGAACGACAATTCTAGTCAACATGATGGGAGCACATCCAAAGTCACGTAGAAGGAAACTTTTTTATAATTTTTGTTTCAAATTAATATGTTTAAATTGTTTGTAAATTTAACTAATATGTATTGGTTAATGTGTGACATACAGAGCCAAAAAATGAGGAAGCTCGATAAGATTCTTTGTAATCTAAGTGCAAATGAGTGTAAAACCTTGATGGAAAAGTTGGAGAAGGATGAATCAAAAGAAATCAATATGGTTTTTTTTCTTGAATTTTGAGTAATGTTGTAGCTAAGAATATTCAGTAATACATTTCAAACAATCCCATTCACATATGTTGAATGTTATGCAGTGATTGACAACAACATAAGGGATTGTCATCATAAGAAAGAATAGCCATCAGAAGAATTGATTGACATTGGGTCAAGTAAAGTTTGTGATTATATGTTGCCTTATCAAAAATTAAATGTAGAAATTGTAAGTATCTATGTTGTTTTGCTTCTCTCCTTTTTATAATTAATAGAACAACAAAAATCATTAATATTAAATCTATGATTTGTTATGGGGTATAAAACTTGTTGAAAACAAAGCATGGAGTGTAGTCATCAAAATATTTGTTGAAACAAGGAACAATATGCTGTTTTGAAGGAATGTGTATAATTCAAGACTCAATTCTTGCTACGGTACGATGCTTTTCAATTTACATTTATCTATATTATCTATTTTAATTTTTTCATTACTCCCAACAAACAATAGATACACTCATTACACTTTATGTTTATGTTTGAAGATGGAAGTTGAAGAAGAGGGAAACAATCAAGGCAGTCAACAAAACATCCGACCAATTAACACAGGTCATGCAAGTGGCTGAAGCACTAACATCAATTCCAATGAAGAATTATGATCAATATATTTTGGATGTTAATGGAAGTTGTTGTATATTTTGTAATAACTATATGTGAAAATAATACATTTTGTATATTGTACTGGACATAGTGTTGTTAGAAAACATGATCGCAGAGCAATAAAAATAAACAATAAACAAGATGAAAATATTAAAACACATTACAAGAGAGACACGGATATAACGTGGTTCACCCAAGATGGGCTACGTCCACATAGAAATTGCTAGTCCTTTGTTATTATTTTGTCCAGCAAAATGAAGGGATACAATACCATGGGAAAATACCACGGGTCACCCAATACCATGGGCCCGTAAATTTTTGTCCAACAAACATCCAAAAAAAATCTTTCAGGGGATTCGCCCCCGGACCCCTGCGGGGGACGATGCCCCCCCACACCCCCCTTTTGGGACGCGTGTACAGTAAAACTGAGGTACAAACACGGCTAAACAATAACATCTCTGAATTTGGAAGATTAGGCTCCACAACCAACAAGTGTCCCCATTGAAAGACAATAGGTTACAATTTAACAATTACATGCATGTTGAAATTTTGATTATTGTGGACTTTATGTTGTCCCATTTTTTATGACAAAGGGCCTCTTGTTGATGTATAATAAAATGAAGTTTTTAATTTTATAGCATTCTCTAGTATTGTGAAATGTTACATCAGTAATTAAATACATGAATGATTAAATATTAGAATATATGTGGAAATTTATGATATAACAAATTAATCCAAGCATCATATCTAAAAACAATAATAAAAATTCAAATGAATGCTACTATAAAAAATATTTCAATTTCAGATGAATAATGGAATAAAATGAAATATATATATTCCAGTGTGATGTCAGTAGTTACTGTTCAACAAAGAGAAAATAATCATCAATGCATCTGAGCTTATTTATTGCATTGGTGCTTTTCATAAAATATCGCATTGGTGCATTTGAGAGAGTAACACACCACTGTGCTTATAAGAACATGGTCTCAATATAGCAGAATACTCGTTGCATGTCTCAATACTTTTTTCTATTATTATTCCTTTTGTGCTACTATATATTAACCACATCGTTCATTTCAAAATATAGCGAGAGCCATCATCCCAATCAACTTTACCAATGTGTTTTCGTTCAATTATCGCACCAATGCTTATTAATAGTTCGTAAGCATTGATGCTTGTTAGTTGTTGATAATGATTGGTGTGACATTTAATGTAAAGCATCAATGCTTATATTGTTATAAGGTATTAGTGTGTTTTAATAGTTCATAAGGACTAGTGCTACAATTAATATAAACTAATGGTTCATGTTAAGGTTTTTGTGTGCACCAATGCTATATGTGTTTTCAAGCACCGGTGCACAAATTTGTATGTGCATGCGTGCATGTATTGATTTAAAAAGAACTATTTGTTTTACCTATGTTAGCACTAGTGTGCTTTATTCAATAAAGCACACCAAAAATAAAACCTCCACAAAAGCCTCCAACCACCAAGTTTTTTAAGTTATAATATATTTCCATAAACGTAACTGCTAAAACATCTAGTACCATTTGTGGAGGTTTTAGCACAAGTTTTTTTGAGAATTTTGACCAATATTGTAACACTAAAAACCTCCACTATAACCTTTGTTGCATATCCTTTTCCTCGTAGTGAAAGCATCCATGCATCTCTATGGAAATGCATCACTAAGTTTTGTAATTTTTTAAAATAATAATCGATATTGTGTAATAAAGTCCCTAAACCTTTTTTAGTTCATATCATATAAGGATATACTCTTGCACTTATGGTTTAAAGATGCGTTGACTATAGTATTATCATGAATTAATAAAATCAACCTCGGGTGCGGCTTTAATGGGAGAACACCAATAAGTTTTTGTAATTTTTTAAAACAACAGTTGACATTGTCTAATAAATGTCTAAAAGTTATTTAGTGAGTTTGATATAGTGATTCGTCGACATTTTTTTACTTCTAATACACATTAAATAGAGTATGGTTAGAACTGATTTAAAATGAAAATTTATTATAGAATAGTAGTCATGAATTATGGTGCACCTATAAGTCTAACACACTAGTGTTTCCATATATGTGAGTGAACTAGTGAACCTAATACAATTTAAGAGCACTAGTCAAAAATCTCTTCTAAAAATTCTATCTACCCTCCTTTGTCGACAACCTATGCTAATGGAGAAGGGGAAAATTTTCGGGGGAGGTTCCACAAAAAAAACTCTATTATTAGGTGTTTTTCTTACAATGAAGTTTACACAACCAACCAAAAGATGAAGAAAAGTAAGACAGTATTGAAGAATAAAGTAAATAGATTTTTGTAACAGCTCTTAAGCCTATTTTATATGACTTTTACTTTGATAATTATGTCAGTGTGTGTTATATCTATTACGTAGCAATCTTACAATACTGTTGAGGTAGATCAACATAAATTGAATTGATTATGAAAAGAAAATATATCAACTTATAAACAAACTAAAAAATATGTAAAGTTGATATGCAATTAAATTATGCATATTCTCACGTGAGAGTGTATAAAACTTTAACTCTACCAATGAAAACATTTTTCATCTTATTTGGACTCATCCAAAGGAACGAGGGCTTCACTCAATGAAACTATAACATATCGTGTTCATTCATGCAATAGTCAAGAATACTTCTAATTTCCTTAGATATTGAAAAATACTTCCCAAAATCCTTTGTCGAGCCCCCCTACCCCCTCCCCCAATACATCTTTCCAATAAATAAATAAAAACATATTTGTATTTTGCATTTGTATACCCCTTTTTTATTTATAGCCGTAGTATGTAGAGAGTACATGAATTTAATAATCCTACAAATCTCACAAATAACTAAACAAATGCACTAGTATCCCAACATAGGAATGTACCCTTGTAATAAGGTAGTCTTGGGTTCAAGGGCTTAGTGTTATACTACTTTCACCCCTCTCTTTAGTCTATAATACATATTCATGTTGATGAAGGGGTTCATTTACACAGATATCTATTTTTCAACCTACAAGTTGTTAGATTTTTATCATTTAAGCTAGCATTATGATCTTAGGATCTTTAACTGAGAGAATAACATGAACAGCAATAAACACAAGAGACAAGAGACACAAAGAATTTTCCTCGGGGAAACCATAAAGGAGAAAACCCCACAACTTCCTCAGAGATAGAATCAACACCAAAAGTAAAACTCGAAAACATAAAGATGATCTCCCGACAACAGTAGTCTCTCTCTTATCCCAACAACTTCTCCTCTCTCTTATGCTCCCCAATGAGTGAATGTGTGTGTGTGATAAATAGAGAGGCCCACTCTCTATTTATATTCTTTCGTTCACTTGAAACCCACTCCAACATGTCGGCCTCACTTAACAATTACTTACTAGAGCCGACATCTCTAGGAGTGTCTAATAACCCTAGTGCCCCACAACTTATGGGGACTTTGCCTCCTTCGACCAACAAGGAGGTTTATCCTTAACACAATGGTGGGGACTATTGCCCCGACTTACAATGACTCACCTAGGGTCGACTTCTCTAGGATATTCTAATAATCCTAGGGCCCCACAACTGTGGGGACTTTGACCCTTGACCAATAGGAGGGTTACCCACAATGACTTGACATGACTTGTTTATATTATAGAAACTTCTCGGAATAAACATCGGGGTATGACATGACTCAAATACATTACAGACACATCTTGGAATAAACGTCAGGTTACAATACATAAGATATACAGATGAATACATTCCGAAGTTACAATTACATCAACACTCCCTCTTAACTAGGAAGGTATTCTCTCAACACAATTTATCAGTACAAGTCTTCCTCTCTGTATCATCTGGATCATCATCAAGTCCTCATCATCTTCACCTTCAAGTCATCTTCATCTTCGGATCTGGATCATCACTCGATCTGGATCATCATCACTGGATCTAGATCATCACTCGATCTAGATCATCATCACTAGATCTGGATCATCACTCGATCTGGATCATCATCACTGGATCTGGATCATCACTCGATCTGGATCATCATCACTGGATCTGGATCATCACTCGATCTAGATCATCTCTGGTTCTGGAACATCTCTGTTGGATCATCATCACAGGTGTTATCTCTTGATTCTTCTCGCCACAAGAAGTTCTACAGAGCCAGCCCTTTTTCATGCTAGTTGTAGGCCTAGCCTCCATGTAGGTCTTCTTCCAGCACTTATATTTGACCCTAATTCAGAATGGCCCGCCCAGCACTTACATTTGATCATGTAGGAACCAATCCTATAATCATATCAGAAAGGCACGCCCAGCACTCACATCTGACCATGTGGGAACACCTCCCACAACCCTGTCAGAAAGGCCCAACACTCACATTCGTCAACCAATGTCGGAAAGGCTCCATCACTTACACTCGGCCATGCGAGGAACCAATCCTCCATGCCGAAAGGCTCTGCACTTACATCTGACAACCAATGTCAGAAGGGATCAGCACTTATATTCGACCATGCAAGGAACCAATCCTTCATGCCGAAAGGGCTCTACACTTACATCTAACAACCAATGTCAGAAGGGCATGCACTCACATCTGATCTTGTAGGAACCAATCCTACAGTCATATCAAAATGGCCCCCAGTCCCAGACTGAGCTGCCTGGTAACTGACCAGGCGCCTCCATTCCAAGAATGGCAACAACCCTTATATCCAATCAAGTGGGAACCAATCCCTCAATCACATCAGAATGGCCATGCGCTCACATCTGATCATGTAAGACTACATATTACAGTCGTATCAGAAAGGCCCTCAGTCCTAGACCGAGTATTCCTGGTAGCTGACTAGGCATATCCATTCCAAGAATGGCATTCAGCGCTTATATCTGATCATGTAGGAACCAATCCTACAGTCACATCAGAATGGCTCAACACTCATATCTGACATGGAAGGAACCAATCCTCTCACCATGAATGAATGGCTCAGCCCTTATATCTAACCATGGAAGGAACCAATCCTCTCACCATGTCAGAATGGCTCTGGGTCTCATCATTTCCCCTTGGAGGAAACCTCGATCTGGAGAACACCACGCTTCTCCCTGAAGTACTTGAACTTCACCCTAGCAAATGGCTTCGTCAACACATCATCTATATGTTCCTTCATTGCAACATATTGGAGCTTCACTGCTCCCCTCTGCACCATATCCCTGATATAGTGATACTTGATCTCAATATGCTTCGACTTGTCATGGAACACTGGATTCTCTGGCAACTTTACGCAACTCTGGTTGTCACAATGTATACAAGTAGCATCCATCTGGAGATCAAATAAATCAGACAGTAACTTCCACATCCATACTGCCTCACAACTAGCTGAACAAGCTGTGACATACTCTGCTTCAGCTGTACTCAGTGCCACACAGGATTGCTTCCTGCTAAACCAAGATATCACACATGATCCCATACTGAAGCAACACCCTGAAGTGCATTTCCTGCCCAATTTGAGTCAACATAACCTTCCAGGTTAATCTTTTGATTCGCCTCATACTTGAGCCTATAATCAAATGTACCCCTCATGTACCTCAGAATATGCTTTGCAGCAATCAAGTGAACATGTCTCAGATCTGTTAGGAACTGGCTCAAGGTGTTCACAGCAAAGCAAATATCTGGTCTCATGTTCATCAGGTACATCAAGGACCCAATCATCTAATGATACATCGTAGCATCAACCATCTCTGATGAAGCATCACTCAATAGCTTCATGTTCGATGCCATAGGTGTGGTCATGGCCTTACAGTCCATCATCTTGAACCTCTTCAGGAACTCTACTGCATACTTCCCTTGTCCACACCTCCATGCCTAGAAAATAGTGCATTGACACATAACAGGAGCATCACTGGTATTCCTCCTTCAACCTTGAAGCAAAGGTTGGAATACACTTTACTCTCAGTAAAGCCTAGAGTCATCAATAATCTGTCCATCCTATCGTACCATGTTGAACCTTAGGATCTTCTGCAGTCACTCCCTCTGAAGCATCATACTCCCTCTGTCTTCTGTACTCTATGCACTGAAACATTCTGTACCAGAGTGACAGGTATCTTCCTATGCTACTAATATTCTATGTATACATCTAGTGTATAGAATTTCATCTTCAACCTTGTAGCAAAGGTTAAGATCTTCATCAAGCTCATCATGTATGTGTTTCAACTCCCACTGGCTGCAAATGTCTCTTCATAGTCTATGCCTTCTTTTCGTGAGAAGCCTCGTGCTACAAATATTTCCTTGTATCCCACAATGTTTCCATCTACTGCATGATGGAACTACGAACTTCCCTTCATGTATCGATATTGC
>LPNX011082292.1:144392-161351 GCA_001517045.1 Pseudotsuga menziesii | reverse complement strand
AAAGAAGCTCCTCTTTGAAACTTTAGTCACTCCTGTTATCTTGTATGGATGTGAGGTTTGGGGTTGCAACATCTCTAGAGAATCCTGGAGAAAGATTGAGCAAATTTAGAAGCGTTTTATAACGTATAACCTCAAAATTAAAAGCAATACACCCTACCCTATTCTCCTTATAGAAGTGGGTCTTTCCCCTATCGATAGCCTAGCTATGATTAGGCTCCTGTTGTATAATCACAAAATCAATAACACGGGAGACCATAGACTTCCTAAACTAGCTTTAAATTCCATCCAAAACCACCTAAGGCTCAAGTGAGGTTGGTATAAAGATACCAGGGCTTGGTTAAACCGTTGGGAGATCAATGAAAATGTTGCATTGCAAAATATAAATAACATTAAAAATATTGTCATTTCTAAGTATAAGGAGAAAATCTAGTGTGAGAAATATTTAGAGGATAAAATAAAATTAAGATATTATAAGGAGGTCATCAACCCTACTCTAGAATATCAAAAGTATCTCTCGATTTTAACTAGCTCAAAGAAAGAAAGAAAAAAAATAGCCAAGATAAGAACGAACTATCATGACCTTCATAGTGAAACTGGTCGTTGCGTAGTTCCTAAAACACCATGGGTATAAAGGATCTACCATCTCTGTGAGAATATGAACATTGAGGATGAAAAACACTTCCTCTTAGATTGCCCTTCGTGCACCCACATTAGATATCAGTTTCATAATCTATGTTGTAATTCTGACCTTCCTAACCTTTTAACTTGTCAAAATTATAGTGAGGTCGAGACGCTTCTCTCCAAGCTCTTTGAGCATAGAAATACAATTTCAAAACAAACTAAATAATGCATTTATTTGGGTCCGATAGACCAGATTTTGGTCTGAGTGGACGTTAACCATCATCATCATCATCATCATCATATTGGTTGGAATGCCTTTATCATTTCTTTACTTTTAAGAAATTATATTTTGTGTTTACACGTCCATAATCATAATGAATATTGAAGTATCTAACAATAGATTATGCTAATTGGAAGAAAAAAATTCATCTTATTAGTCCCTGCCCTCGGGCTAGCAAGGACTCTATGAA
Source organism: Pseudotsuga menziesii (assembly GCA_001517045.1). Classification (NCBI taxonomy): domain Eukaryota; kingdom Viridiplantae; phylum Streptophyta; class Pinopsida; order Pinales; family Pinaceae; genus Pseudotsuga; species Pseudotsuga menziesii. The sequence goes on along the minus strand of LPNX011082292.1, from coordinate 160,260 downwards.
TCGGCTTACCACTGTTTTCATTAGTCCCTGCACCATAACCAATGCAAATTGTAAATATTTATCCTAACTTTATTTTTCTAGAGTATAAACAATCCTTTTCTCCACCAATTAGGTATGAGAAACCTTTTCCTACATCAATCAAAGATTTTCTCCTCTTATTTGGCCTCATATCGAGGAGGGGGTTCCATTTTATTGAAAAAACTTAGGTTGAGACTAAAATTATTGAACATTTTTGTATCGAGTGAAGTAATGCTTGAAACTAGTATAGAATTAATCTTTCACATTAAATGTTAAATATACAAATAATATCCAATAGAAATAATATAGAATATTTTAGGTTACAGAGATTCTGGATGCATGATGCATGGTTGTTGCATGTTGGCCATGTGTGCGTGTTCAAGTAGCTACACCGCCATTGCATAGCACACATGTTCTGGTAGCTGCACCTTTCATATGGAATGCCCTATCTACTGTTGATGGGGTATGGGGAAAGCTTTTGAGCTCAACAAAATCAAAGCAACATCTATCAGAATGACATTAACATTAGCAATGGACATTATCTTTGAATCTTGCACAATTGCTATGGATGATGTTGTCTTTGTTGCAGTTGTGTCGGTGGTTGTTTTCTTGAGGTATGTTGTTAGAAATTAGAAATACCATACATAATTTATCATCAATATCAATAGATGAGTTATATATTCAAGTCACAGAGGACCCGCTCAATGCTTCATTTGAAACTATGTAAGTTTTTTATATCTATTCTTCGCTTTCTCCATGCTAAAGAACAATAAAATTCACTTACCATTCTTTTGAAGTTGCAATGGGGAATATGCTTTCTTGCTTTAAAGATGTTTCCAGCGCTGCCTTTGTTCTCCCTGCAATAGTCCTGGTAAACATGGTGCTATACTTCCACCACTCTAAGTCTAGTGTCTTGAGTTGTAGCAATAATTTCTTTTGCATAATAGCGTGTAGAAAAACATGCAAGAATGTACAAATAAATGGATGTGACAGTGAGTGGAGAAATAAGTATATATTCATTACTCTTTCATAATTTCATCCTAATTTCAATATTGCTCAGAAATTATAAAATTTTATTGGAGCTTTCACTGCATCTACTTCTAGATAAAAAAACTGCATTGTATAATGATACAAGTGCACATATTTTCCTTGCTCAATCTACTACATAATTACTTATGTTTCTTATTCAACTAGTTTTTGAGTTGGAATCAACAATAGGGAGGCTGCTTATGGGTAAATTTCCTAACCATTATAACCTTCCTTCACGCTCTTTCCAAACGGTAGTCCCAGGATGTTAAGACCTTACCCAAGCTTCTATCGGCACTGCATTTCTCCCGTGGAGTTCAGCTGTGCACCAACGTTGTGCGGAAGCCCTAGTCGGACACGTGGGATCTCTCTAAAGTACTGGGGATCGAAGGAACTTGGGACAGTTTGAGCGGTTTCATGGTTTTAGTTTAGTCAACCACGTCATGTGATATATCCACAAATATTAAAATATTTTTATTTTCTTCTAATAACAATTTTGCATAAAAATGATAGTTCTAGTATCTTGAACCTAAGTTTTCAAAGAATTAGGGGAGGATTCCCACAATACAGTCCAGACCCATTGTACCATATCGTCATTGGCTTACCCTCTCCTATAAACGGTGTATACGATGGGTGAATTCTTTGAAAACACAGCGGGCGACATTACCTACGTTATTGTTGTCTGCCTTCTCCTTAATCGTTGACCTCCTAAAATGTAGTCGTTCTCGCTGCACATTGCAGTTGTCCTGGTAAACAAGCTGCATTCAGATCCTGTAGTTTCTTTTATTATCTCGTTATTTAGATTTCTCAACACTCCAGACATAAAAAATTGTTCTAATTATATATCTGAGCATATAAAAACTACACATAGTTCTAAGCATAAAAGAACTACCTATAGATCTTTGCTTAATTACATGATGTTTTTCTTCTTGTAGTCTTCTCCTATTTGTTCCAGGTGTGGGACGAAGTTATCTGTGTAAGTCTTCTTGCTATGAATATTGGTCAATAAAATATCACGACTAGATGTTTCATGATAGATAATCTACAATGCTTATACTTTTGGCATAATGCATGAACAAAAACCTACAAAATCTCTGAGATCTAGATAATAAGCCATAGTTAAATACAACACATCAAATATGTCAACAATCTGATCATTAATAGAGTATACATTTATAGAAACTTTAGTAGTTATTAATTGCAAGAAACTAGCCCTCGGTCCTAGGTTTAAGTCTCGAATGCCTCTGGAAGGAGCAACAGTGGGTCGTTTTGAGTGCCGACGTGGAATGCTATAGAGAGGTTTGATGAATGCCGACAGTGCTAAAAGATTAGTCAGGCTGGAGAAAAATTTGTTGGAATCAACTATTATGAACAGGTTGCACAATCAAACTCTCAAATTGAAACTAAACATATAGCAATTCAAATCATCAATAAATCCATACCATAAATTAATGACTAAACTTAATAATTCCAAGGATTAAATCTCCCATAAATTGTTTTATAAGATTGCATTGAGGATTAAGGCCAGTTAGTAAGTGTTGTAAGATCAATTAGTGGAAACAGATGTGAGTGGATAAAGAGATGAAGTAGATGATATGCATGGTAATCGGATCCTCTCCTCCAGCATGGTGTTTGTGACTCAAGTTTTATGACCTACACAAAACATAATCCACGAGGTGTTTGTGACTCAAGTTTTCTGACCTGCACAAACATAATCCACAAAACAATTTTAAAAATGGAACCATACTCTTATTTTCCAAATAAATCAAGTTACCATCAATCTTCAAACTAATAACCATGTCAATTAGTGGTAACTCTCCATCAAGCTTGGCTTCATATGAACAAAGGTTGTTGTTTTCACCAGCATTGACAAATTAGGCCTCGGAATTTGATACCGTCCTCATTTGGCATGTGCACTTCATTACCCAAAAAAACATTGTAGGGAATATCTGCAATGCATGACAATTCAATCCAGAATGAGCATGTACAGATATATGGAAAAAATTAAGTTCTACGAAAAATTTCCCACTTTAAATGCTGGACACTTTGAGGAATGACAGACCACTAGCTCAATGCAATCTTATAAAAAGATTTATGTGAATGTAACATATATTACTGATACAAAAATATTTTCAATTTACACAGACATACATTTTTGAATTGATGAGCTTACATTTGTCTTGCATGCTTTTCCACCAGCAGCATGTGTAATATTTAGCATTAGTTGTCGATTAATATTTTGCAATATTGTACGTGTGTGTGCATAATGTGAAGTAGGTGGTGCATGATGTGGGTGACATTTGCTTTGAGACATCTAACACGTGGTGTGACATATGGGTTAGCCATGAAGTTACATCCGCTATTTATTTATCAACTCATGCCAAACCAATTCAATTAGATGAGAAGAAGAGTTACACTTAGGTACAATTTCTTTCCATTCTTTAAATTCATTGTTTTATATGCGATTTCTCATTATTTATGTTTTATGGTCAACCTGGATTTGCATAGTAGTTCTCAATTGTGAACAATGAGTAATTCTTTTGCTTCAAATGTGTCAATTTTGTTTTTTGCTTTTTTCCAGATTTATTAACTCTTAAAATCATTTTGTTGGTCTTGTAAGTATATCGATTTTTAATACTAGTACAAACATCTAGCATTTCAAACCTTCCCTGAGTAATTATTCTTTAATTTATTAAGTTTTTCATCTTTAGGTTCTACCAGACACCCAAAAATAATTCTTACCAACCCGTTCACTTCATCAATTTTCTTACCTTTGCATCTAGAACTGGCTCCGCTAATTGATTTCGATAAAGAAAAACTCGAGTTCGAGACCCCTAATCGGAAATAGATCATTTTAGCCCGGCTAGGACAAGGAAGCAGAAGGTCATGAATTACTAGAGGCATATTCTTCTTTACATTATGCCCCCGTAGTCTGTATTTGCTTCCATTGGTCTATTAGCGGTATGCCAATGACTTACGTATTGGCTTCTCTATGACTGGGCCAACGGATAACCAGATTAATGATCAATAGGTTACCCCATTTCTTCTCGAATATATTCACTAGAAGGACTTAGAACTTAAGATAAAGACTAACATGGTTGGTAAGTCATTAATCGGTTTCTTGATAGAACAGGGTGGAAACGTTAAGCTAACAGCTCCCTTGGGAAAAATCCATCATAAAATCCTAATGACGAGGCTGCCTGAGCCTCATAAAATGGCAAAGCAAGAGGAAATAACAAAGTAAACCCCTACAACCTTCTACAAAAGAGATAAAAATGAATCATCTCTTTCTACAATAAAAAAGGTACTAGGTTTTTTATTGTTGTCCTTTTTTACCAATGTAAATCTCAAGCTGGAGGAATCAATCAATTCAGCATCTTACAAAGCTCGCTCGTCCCCAAAGATTCACCCCAATGAATCCATTCAAGTTAACCATGCTTTGATTCATCCATAGCTCATCATCATCAGTCCGTCTCATGATCATCCTAGCTCATAATCATCCTAGAAATCGATCTCATATCTATTATGGGTACAATGGCACTAGTCTAGTAACGATGTTAAATATATGAATGTGTGATTAGTCTTATATACTATTGGAATTTCTATGGATCATTGGCCCCACATTGCCGCATATCCCCAGTAGTGGGTTGAGGTAGCACAAAGTTCCAGGATGTACGATGGACCTCACATTTCCCCAGATGGCATGTTTCATAGACTCAATTGTGTTAGGTAGCTCGAAGGCCCCGACTTTTTCATCTCATCTCATCTCACTGGCCCCAATTGTGTTAGATAGTTGGATGTCCCAAGATAGCTCTAATGCCTCCATTGTGAAATCTAGCTCAAAGTGTCAATTTGTGTTAGACAACTCAATGGTCGATGATTTCCTTCCAATGTCTTGCCCACCTCGTCTGTGATAGTTAGAAATTGAAACAATATTTTCATCTTGAATACAAATATAAGTAGGTAAACATCCATATTCTTCACTTGTATTCTAACAGGGACTATAAGAGCCAACATAAGATATTCATTCTTCAGAGACAACCATGGGGGGTATTCTTATTAATAACTACTACAGGCCAAATAGAATAGTTGGTGTTTTGGAAATAATATGGGTTGACACCATCCATGGTTATGATCAATTGAAGGCTCCATACTTCATCCTTGAATTTATCGGGCCATGTATCCTCTATATGCTTCAATATGGCTATTGAATCAATTAGGATTCATATAACTCCTTCCTCACTTCGATGTGAGGCATGCCATCCTTGCAACATAGTTAATTTTTGCGTTAAACGAGCCTTTGAATCCTTGGGATTATAGGCATGTGCCTCAATATCTTATGAGGAGGACCATGTGCTTTAGCCTTGTTTCTTTATTTATGGTACATGTCATGCCCACATTTTGGATGTATCTCTTTGTTTTTTTATTCACCTGTATGTAGAATACAATCATTCGGACATGCATGATATGATATGTACTCAACACCCAACATTTTCAACATTTACTTTTCCTCTTTGCAGCTATCGAGCAAGACATTATCACTCAGAAGTACCTTATGTTTAAATAACCTACAGTTAGTGGGAAATATAAAATGTTCAATATCATTTAACGTTCATAATATCAACCAATTTTAATGGTAGATTGTGTGACAATATTCCTCAAAATAAGGGAATCGATGGTCAATTACCTCAAAAGTGTCGAGAAACACGCAACTAGCATGCCATACATTGATTTCAAGTTTTATATTAACATTGTTGTCCCTAGCTAGGTAAAGTTTGACCATCTATGTCCAAAAAGAGGGGTGGTGGAATCTGATTTAAATATTTCAAAGAAGGTATCAGTAATATGAGCATCATCCTCTATCTCATTATCCTAAAATGCATCAAACAACTTTGTGCCCATGGCACTCGTATGTTGTAAGAACTCATCCATACCAACCTCTATTTCATTGTGTCCATTGCCAACACTGTAGGAATTCATAATTGGTGAGTCTAGATGCAGTGGAAATTGAACATGTGGTCGATTCAACCATGCTTAGTATGATTCCTCTCCAAGTTGCACTCATTTTGCAGCCTTCTTTGGATTTAACATTGTAGTGGGGCGCAACGAAAGATGGTAGACAGGTCACTCATCATCAAAATTTCGATTTCAAAAATATTGAACATTACATCAATGATATTAGTAAGCACGATACAATTGGTTTGTTCCAACATTTATCAAACAATTATTACATAAGCGTGAGGAAATTTTATGATAGTAAATGTTCAACCGCAAACAATTTATAAAATATAAGTTCAAACTAAGAAATACATTAACGTCAATCCCATTGAAAATTAAAAAATACAATTAATCAATGTTTTTTGTCTTACATCCCAAGGGGACGTCTAAATGTAGTTCCAATGCAAGGCTTCTCTGACAAGTGGTTGGTGGTCTATGAAAGTTACAGCTTATTAACAACTTGTCACCAAGAGACAAATTATTTATTGCACACAACAACAAATTTGGATGTCTTCATTTTCATAAAGAACTCCTGGTCATTGAAGTGTTCCTCAAATATACAATTTGCATAAAATAAATATCACCTATAACTATTTATGAACCCCACAATGTTCCCATGAGTGCATGGATGATAATAGATAGGACCACAAAATGGCATAAGCGCCACTAACTATTTGGGAGGAACGAGTACATGTGAAAGAATGAACAACCGAATATTTGCAGCAACTATATTAGACTTCGCAATCGTATAACTATTACCATAAGGAGAATTTGGTTCCAACATCAGGCACAAGTAAATAATAAATCCAAGCACCATACAAGTGTGGTTGTAATAAGTTTGATATTTAATTTTCAAATTCATGGGAAGAGAGAAGTCATCACTACCCTCCAACAATTAAACTCACCCTCGTGTGTACTTGGACATTTTTTCTCTCAACTCATGCAACTTTTTTTATCTCGTAGTAAAGATGTTTTGGGTGGCATTGATATAATACTTTGGATCACTAGAACTTTTAGTTGACTGAACAGAAGCAGAGGGGTTAGTCAATTTAGGAAGAAACATAGTTGTTTCACCTTCCAACTTTTCCAAAAATGAGCATAGAGAAATGTTCCTACATGTCTTTTATATATCACCTATTGTATTTTTTACTAAAGCAAGGGGTTATTAGACCATTAACACTGGGTAGTCGATCATTAGTATAATGGGTGAGTGTGACACACCATGGGTTCTCATTCAACCCTTGACAATGTGAACAACCAAATTCTACTAGGGTGTCATCTCACAACGAATTACATCGATGACAAAGGATTGTGGTAGGAAGATGGCATATTACAATTGGTAGGGTAAAGCGATAGCCCATTTTAATCTACCAACTGCTTGTGGTATATTGCTCTTGATAAGATCTTAGGACGTTTTGAAACCAATTGAATATCTTGTGCATTAGAACTTGATAATGAATCGATATCATGCATTGTTATTCAGATTCACATGGATAAGTAACATAAATTCAATTAGATAATCAAACTATAATTAAAATGTGAACTTATTAGGGATGGAAAGGGAGAACTCGTTGAACTTTGAACAATATGAAATGAGCTAGAATTTGAAGAATTAGCCATTTGATATTATAACCTTTTATCCCTTAATTTGAGTCAAATCAACAATAAATACATGTCTACTGCTCAAAAAATTAAATTTTGAGAACCATATTACAATCTTACTTCAAATATAGTTTTGAAACCATTTTATAAGAATAAGGTGATTTTAAGCAACATATGTATACTACGAAATATTGTAATTGTTGTGGTTGAGTCATAAAAGAACATTCGAGATGAATATATTATTTTAAGTTGAAACCAATGTGACATAATAATACAACCGGATCGGTGCGTCCTAACTAACAAAATGCACCAATGCTACACTCCATGTATGTATTGTGTTAGAACATCAACAAAAATACTTGCAAAAAACAATATCCACTATATTGGATAACAAATAGTTATCAATGCAATTTTCAATATTGTTGGTAGTGGTGTGCTTAGTATACTAAGGTGCATCGATACATCTATATTTTTAATGCACGCCACAGTATGATATTTTTAATTTTAATTTTATATTGTATGCCACCACAGTGCATCGTGAAAATAGAAGTGCATAGATTCATGCATATCTTTCTGGTGCACTACTATTACGAGATTTTTTTTAAATATCTTTATAGTGGATTTCTTGTTTGGACACACCAGTGCACCTGTGTAACGCGCGCACTAAAATCCCGAGAATCAGAAATAAAAATCACATCAATTATTTTTCCACAAACTGGAAAAGGAGCAAGATATTCATTTTCAAAACCTAAATCTATAGTGTTAAAAAGAAATACCTAATCACTATTTCATTATTTTGTCAAAGTTTCGAAAGGAGTGTTTTGGAAGAGAGATGCACCGAGGAGGAGTTTTCAACCAGATTATTCCGAAGATCAAAATTTGTAAGGTATAATGACTAAAACAAAATATTGCACAGTATAAATTTGAAATATGTAAATTTTTACTATTGATCACAATGCATGGCTTATTTATTTTCCTATTTAGATTCTAAATCAATTCAAAAAAATCTCGGATGGGGTGTTAAACTTGGACATGATAAATATTTATGACATAAGTAAGGGGATCTAAATGCAGGTTCAAACGATGGTTGATAATGCAACGTTGGCAACTCTATGGGTGGCGTTGCATTAATCCTTCTCTCCCTTTGCACTTTGATATGACTCCTATGCATAGGCGTAATCATTGCGAGATTAATGCAGCAAGCAGTTCTATGGTTTGGTTTAATTTGCATTTGGTCGAGGTTTGCAAGCTAATTCATGTTCATCTCTTTTCAAAGGTCTGGAGCCATGTTGATCCCTCCTCATCGCTGCAAACCTGAAAGAATAGCTAACATCCAAACTATGGGTTGGTGATTAGTGACGACCAAAGAGGTATGGCCTAGGATCATCTTAGAGTCCCTAGTAGGTGAGGGTGTGGGATACATGAGCACTTGCAAGATGTTGGTAGTGGATGGATTCCCATCACTTGGTTTCCATGACAGATGCTCTATTGGGTATTCAAAGTGATGTCAAAGAAGTGGATGAAGACCTAACGGCTTGTGTTCAGGACCTAGTTTTCCATGTGCAAACTGTGACTGGCGTGTTGATATTGTCAAACTCCTCATCCTCCCCTTGCCTCTGCTCGTAGTCACTAGAGATGATGGGATGGTTCATTAGGAACCAACGATAAAAATGATGAATGAGGCTCAACCCAAAGTGGACAATGGTCGAGCTAGCAATCCTCTTGAAGTATATGAACAGATGGTGTATGCTCTGATTTCATAGCATAAAGTAGGCACAAGCAGGACCAAACGTGAAGCTTCTGGCCCTAAGGAGGATTCCCCAGGACTGCGTCAGACAAAGCCACGATTGGACATTAGCCCCTCTTAGTATCTTCTTGTAGTTTGTCTATGTTAATTGTTTTTTTCCTTATTAGTTTATTAGTTCGGTCAAGCTTTTTGGTTGGAACATTTTCATAGTTTGGATAACAACCATCAGATATCCATGCAATCTAGTCTTTGTATGAAGTCCAGTAGCGATTCTAGGCAAATTTTTTATACTATGTCATATGCTCAATAAACAATTTACCTAGGTTGTTTTCTCTGTGTGAGAGGCCTAGTTGGACTGTATTTCTATGTACTTATTTTTGTGATATACTGTAAATTCTAATTTACAAAAAAAAAATAACAAATAAATAAATAAACCAGAGTTACTTTCAAAGTTGAAACCTTGGTTTTCATGTTGCTTCCTTTCTTTTTATGTGGCTGCAAAAATTTACAATAGAGTTTAAATCCCTCTATTGTTTCATAATTGGGATTTTTATTTTTAGGGATTTTAGAGTTAATAGGTTTGTGGTTTTATATTTAAAGTGTTGGGTGCCTTGGGACCATTTCTTAGGTCGAATCCAAAACAATGTCAACTTTGTAAGTTTTTTTAAAAATTTTATTAAAAAAAATCAAAATGCGTATGCACTTATTGGTGCGTTCGAGTTGTTATAATGCATTAGTATGTTTTTAGTAAAAACGCACCGGTAATGTTGACCATGACATTTTTTTATATTTTAATTTTTTAAGAAAACTCTTATGTATTTTTCGATGCGGTCGAGTTGTATTAACTCATCGATGTGTTAATTTTACAAGTGCACCATATTGATTATCGATGCTTAATAACAAATAAATCACACTAATAATTGCCTATATTAATATTTTTATATTTTTTCTTAGGTCGAATCCAAAACAATGTCAACCTTATAAGTTTTTTTTTAAATTTTATTAAAAAAATCAAAATGCTTATGCACTTTATGGTGCGTTCAAGTTGTTATAATGCATTAGTATTTTTTTAGTAAAAACGCACCGGTAATGTTGACCATGTCATTTATTTATATTTTAATTGTTTAAGAAAACTCTTATGTATTTTTCGATGTGGTCAAGTTGTATTAACGCATCAGTGTGTTAATTTTAGATGCGCACCATATTGATTATTGATGCTTAATAACAAATAAATCACACTAATAAATGCCTATATGAATATTTACGTCGAAGACGTCTTTCTTCGAGGTCGGGTTTTCAACACAGTTTCCAATGGTGGTCGTCCCTCTGCCCAATAAGAATCATCCACGTTTTTAGTGGGACAAGATCGAATAGGAAAGAAAAGACATACAGTATTGTATTTTTCAAAGACGTTTTTGGTGGGACAAGATCGAATAGGAAAGAAAAGACATACAGTATTGTATTTTTCAAAGAAAATGTTCTGAGAATCACACTTTTTAGATTTCATACACTCTCATGCGGATGAGCTTGAATTCAAGATCGAATTTTGAGAGGCCTCATCATTTCATTGTCTTCGTGATCAATAATCTGCAAGTCCACATCCAAATAATTTCAGATGAACAGTTTCATCCTCCATAAAATGAAAGGATTGAATTTGAGAAGAGAAAATTCGGACTTACATGACAGTGATAGACATAGCCCAGTTCGGCACTTGCATTAAATAGATAAGGATGTCGAGAATCCAAGAGAGAAAACTGCACAATAATGGTGGTCAGATGTCCAGGATCCATCTTAAACACGTTTTTCCATCCACACTCCTGCATAGGAGCTACCATGACTTTTCCCTTGGCATGCTTCTCTACATTGCATTTCAGTGGGTCATTATTCTTCTGCATGCAGCTCTTAAATTCCTCGAGCTTCAGCAGCTCTATTTGCTCAAGGACGATGAACAAGCCGAGATGTATATGGAGAGGATGATTGTCTTCGGTGAGATTGATCACATGCCATATCTCACTGGTTCCTTGCCTCGGGGTTTCGGTTACCTGCGCTTCGAAGGGCAATCCGTTGATGAACAAATGGGTCGGTTCTCCTAAAGCGCTTTCACCATGCTATCATGGTGATATGAGGGCTAGGCTCATGCTGCTCGCCACACGTTCAGTGCAAGGATCGAGGAGAGGCATGTTGACAGTCGCCGAAATTTTCACCCGCAGCCGAGAATATGATGACAATTTCTTATTATAAAAGTGAATCCATATTATTTATGATACCTATCTACATGTATTACAAATTCCATACATCAAAATATAATTCATAGTAGTTCCACACGCTATGACAATTCCTACTTTTTAGAGGGCCATGGTTTCAATTTTTTCAATCTCAAGTTGAGTATAGTTATATTCCAAACCTATATGAATTTGATTCCATGTCTATACTGGTGTGAAATCATGCAAGTTCCATCTTTCTGCCATATTACAATGGGGTATAATTCCCCTATAATCTACAACCTAGTTACTTTGCATAATATCCCAACGGTTTATAAAAAAATAAAATCCCCTCTAGATATTGTGCTCAAAGCGAAGACAACAAAATGAAATGATTAAAGCTCCATAGCAGAGAAATCAAATGAAATGTGAATGTCCACCCGATAGTGTGGGGGTATTTGAAACAATTGGTTCTCCTCTCGTTAGTAGGGGTTCCCATCCACTTCCCATCGTTAGGTTGCCTACATCACTTACAAATCTTGTAAACCTAGAATTTTTTATTTGGGTCTAAACTCACAATATCTTCCTTGGAGAATGTCACCGCAATCTCTACTTGCTCATGGATAGATGTAGTACATGAGATGTAGTAGTGTTTGGTCACAAAGTGGAGGGAAAAGAAGTCCTAAAACAATGGCTTCAATTAGTGTGTGGACACAAAGTGGAAGGAAAAGAAGTCCTAAAATAATGGCTTCAATTATGATTTGCACACTCTCATACAACTAAAGAATCTACACTTGATAACAATGGTGAGATCATTAGTGAGGGTACAATGGGCAATACGACTTACTTAATTAGAGACACTCGAATTGAGGTTCAATAATACACTGGAAAATTTACCAAATGACTTCTTGAATATGACTAAGTTAAAAAAGGCTTTTGTTAAAATGTTCTCATGTAGTTAAAATGGAGAGTAAGTTCAACAAATTTCAAAATTTGACTTCACATAAGTTGGAGGCATGGCACATGTTAAAGGAGCTTCCATATTTACATAAGCTTAAGAATTTAAGGAAATTAGTAAGTTAAATTGTTCTAAGTTAAAAGTTATTATGAATGCAAACACATCATAATAATATTTATATTTACAGAATCGGTGATACAATCTGCTTAATGCACAACAACAGTTCTGCAAACAATTACTTTAGGCTATTCATCTACAAGGTTGCAACCTGGTGATTAATATACTCCACAATGCCTCCCCCGGTGTCAATTGCAGTCGCCTCCCTAGTTGATGGTTGAAATAAATAAGAGACCATATAACGACCCCGACGATTAGTACCAGTCACAAAAATCTGATCATTCCACGGTGCAACGCAGCTAATAATGAAAAGACCTTGCTAAAAAAATGGCACAGTCGGGACAGACGTCAAAACTTTTTTCTGAGTATCATACTTGATTATGACTCTATTGAACGAATCAATCACATACAAACAGTCCCCCCCATGAAATGTAGAAACACAACCCAGACAGTTATGAGTATCCATCTCTAAATTCCACATGTCTTTCAACGTGTTCCAAGAACTGGTCTTAGAATCAAGAACTTCCGCACTTGACAATCGCACATCCCCATTGGTTAATCCACTTATTACCATGAATTTCCCCTCAATGAAAACACCCAGAAATTTTTGGCGGCTTTGTGCCATGGGAACCAGGATTTCCCAGTTGTTTGCTTCCACATCATAAACCTCTGCAGTCGCCAGAATGTTGCCATGCTCATCAGAGCCGCCAGCAACGTAAATAAGACCTTTCGAAGAAGAAATTGACACTGAATAGGAAAACCCTAATCGAATTGTTGGCATGTTGACTCCTTGGCACCATTTCTTGGACTGAAAATTGTAAATGAAGACCATCTTCATGGGCTTCAAATCTGGGATCAAACATCCACCCAGCAGAACAAGCTTCCCATTTACAGAAAGCAGCTTACAGTCATTAGGAAACAGAGAATCTTGTTTTAGTGATGAAACATGTTTATTTATCATTGTTGTTCCAAGTGCATTAAATTTAATTAAGTTTTTGTTTTCAATTCAACATATTTATTTAAAAATCATTAAAAATATTAAAATTTCGGATTTAGATACCGAATTGTTGAGCAATTATCAAGTATCCAATAGATACCAAATTGTTGAGAAACAATCAAGTATCCACTAGATACCAAATTGTTGAGCAACGATCAAGTATCCACTAGAAATAAATAGATCTCACCAGTTCCTCAATGAGCCAACAACCCTAAATGTAAATCTTCCTACCCTATTTGATTGACTTTCATGGTCAAGTAGTTGATTCTTAGAGTTATCATTCTGTTGTCCATGCAAACCATCATTATTACAAGTAGTGGAGTGAATGATGGATGTAGGGAGTAGAATAAGATAACCTCCCTCATCCTTCTCTCCTTCATCACACACTCCATCACAATGCCTCTACCTCAGGAAAGAACGCCTAGCAAAGTAAAAATAATTTAGCTTTTTTAAAACCTGTATGTATTGTTTGAGTAACTTTTATATGAATAAAGTGGTCTTTGAACCTCCAAACATAATTTGACTAAAATGATACTTCTCATTCAACCCATTAGTTCATAAAAGAAAAACCTAGACACAACTATACTATGCTTAAAACAAATCCAAACACAACCAACTTTGGTAACTAACCTTCAATACAAATACATATACATGGTTTTCCATCAATCTTCTAAACATTGTTTTCTCGACGATCTTTAGAAGATCTGCTTTATTTGTAAAATTGATTATCGATCGTATTTTGTGAACATTAAATTGCTACATGTATCTCATTGCTTATTCATTATGGCTTTTCTTTTTGAAGGGCATCATTACTTATTAAATGTACTTAGAAAAAGTTAGTGCATGAAAAAAAGGTTAATATGCATTTTGAAAAAATTAAGAATGTATGAAAAAGTAGTAACAATTAGTAAAGGTTAGATGTTTCACTTTTTTTTATACAGATATAAAAATATGATATATATATTCTAATCTCCAAACTTGCACCAATAACATAGTTTTCTTATTACTCATAATTTACCACATATCTGTTTCTTTATGTGCGCTCCTATTTACAAAATTAAAGCCATTGGTTTGGTCCACAACTTTGGTTACTACTTGTCACCTTCCTTGTCTTCTAAATGTCACCTTCCTTGTCTTCTAAAGAAAGGCATTTGGATAAATATGATCAAAAAACTTGTTTGACTTAGATGGTCCATTGGTTTATAATAAAATATTAAAATAATTTTACATCTTGATAAATTAAAAGAATTGAGAATGAAAAATAGTAAAAACAAGATACCATAGACATATATCTGGAAAACATAACTGTCTATTTTTGTTTTTGATTGAGAGTTGGAAAGGAAGATGCACCACGGGTTTGAGTGGTGGTATTAATATTGATGGTATGTCTGGATAACTTCACAAACACCGGACCTAGCTTTTGGGTTTGATTACGAAAGTAGTAGATATAAATTAAAAATCTGAAAAATCATCTATAGCCAATCATTTCTTTCACAGTCACAAAGTCTGCCTGAGGCTGTAGATCACCATGGAATCAATGTTGTCCACGTTTAAAATCTAAAAAATCATGCCGATAACGCCTATCTACATAAATATATACACGGGTATACATGTCTATGGGCATGCCGGCAATTGTTCTTGGTTTTAAGGCGTAGCAGAAACAGCAATAGCAAGAGGAAACCAAATAGGTAAAGGCATCTAATGACTTACGTGTGAGAAGAAACTATTCCATTCGTGCACGTCTATCTAGCTAAATCACTTGTCTCATTAATTAAGAGAGTCAGTTTTGTAGCTGCAGAATTGTGATTTTACTATGATCACAGGTTCAAGTCTGATACTCACGAAGAGATATCATTCTGTGTATGAATCGCAGACTCAGGCAGTGGGGACGTCATCCAAGAAAATTAGTAAGGCACTGAGGCAGGCATCATTCAGGACATTCAGGAGGAAGACTGGCTGCAGGAGGAGGTGCAACAAGACCATTGTTATACACATGTTGGGGACAGGAGAAGAACCATATCATAGGCACACGTGGCAGAAAAAATAGCTAAAGGAACGACCAAGGTGAACGAGCCTCCTAACTTTCTACTTTCTCGCCTTTTCAAGTTCCAAGTCGCCTTTGACACCTTATGTTTTTATTTTCTTGCTTGTATATTGTGTTCCAGGTTTCATTTTACTTTCTCACTTGTAACTTGTGTTCCAGT
>LPNX011082292.1:123840-144351 GCA_001517045.1 Pseudotsuga menziesii | reverse complement strand
TTATTTGAGAATACATTTATTCTCTAGCCATTTGAAATTCACTTGCATGCAATTTTTTTATTTGGGTGTATCATGTGGGTCATTATCCAGGTATCGAGACAGAGAGAAAGATGAGTTTGGTGATTATTTATAGTACTATCAAATTTTCCATCAACATCTCCAATAGAATTTGAGAATTGTGAAAAATCCAAGGTTTTAATGAACCTAATCTAGCTTCCCTCAACTCAGCTACCTGGTTTAACCATTTTAATATCTAGGTAGATTCTAGATCATGAATTTGGCAATTGTGGGAGCATAATCAAACTTATCCTCCACTAACACCTTGTTATTGAGTTTCCTCACTTTTAAAACAATTTATACTGTCTATAGTTTCGTATTTGTTGCATATCTACCATAAATAATGTTGTAGTAGGAATGGATTGGAATTGAACTTCATTAGGTTAGGAAATGTGGACAAGTTAATTGTTTTCTCTTGCCATTTCATAAACATGGGATATTGGATTACCTAGAGTATGAATAGGTTTTATGGGGTTCCACTAGGGTTTATAATATTGATATTTAACATAGGCGCTCATTATCCTTTCATTTTGAGGTGATTTTGATAGTTCATATGCTCCATATGGTATACAACTATTGGTTATCCTTTGTATGCTTTATATTTGTTAGGGATTCATTAGACATGTATCTTACTATAAGAAGCTACGAGAAGGTCACAAACTTGACCCACATCTAAAAGAGAAATTTTCCAGTGGTCAACTAATGGTTGTAATTGCTTCATGCCTTGGAAAATGTGGATGTGTTGATGGGGATGTTTGTTCACTTATATTAAGTGTTAGACCATTTAGACAAGGAATTTCACATGTTTTATTGGTACTAAAAATGGGTTGGTCTGATATTTACCATGTAGATTCTCGATTACCATGTAGATTCTTGAGGGAGCTATTCTTGCTTAAGTGGGAAATTTTGGTTTCTTGAACATTTTAACGATGTTAATGAACCTATATTTCGAATGCTTGGCATTGGCCCCAATTAACTTCAAAATAACATCATAGTTAGGAAGGATGATACTTTTTTGTGGTAACTGATGAAAGTTCTATTTTCTTTTGTTAGTCCTCAACTCCTTGGAGTATAACAATTACAAATTTCTTAGATGATTTTTTTATTTTATTTTTATTCTATCTTAAAATGGAATTTCATGCTTAATAACCATTTTTTGTTATGCCTCAAGATATTTGTGCAAGTTAAGTTAATGTTTTTAGGGAATCTATGGAAAATGGTTTGCATTTAAGACTTAAAAAAAATCAATATTTTTTTTTATAAATGATCAAAGCTAATTTACATTTATGTTTGACTATTTTCACAAGTGAAACTTTTTGGTAGGATTCTAGGTACAAAAGAGCTCTATATGAAATATGAAGTTTTGAATCAAATCAACCTATTCTTACTAACAACTAATTGATAATTTTGCTTCAAAAACTCCAAAATTTAAGATTGCTTCTCAAAACTACTATACATTTGTATATATTTAATCAATTTAGTGTCTTCTTTGTTTTGATTTGCTAGAGGTGAACATTGTTTTTTTCAAATTGCTCCTGGATGGACTCTATTTTCTCCCCAAACTTGATTAATGATGCTTTTTATGATCTACACCTCTTTAATCCATGTTTGTTTTGTTTCTTGAAGATTGGTTTCATTATTTAGTATCATGAACAACCATAGATCTTTTCGGCGTTTTGTTGCACCTTTTGGGGCAATTGCTAATTTTATATTTTTTCTAGTTAACGGTGCATTCAAGTATGGTGCATCGTTGCATTTTGTATATTGAAACACACCAAAATGGCATACTATGTAATTTATTTATATAATATACTTAATAGCTTCTCTATTTAATGGTCTAGGTTGTTTATTAATTGATAGAAAATGCATAATAAGAGTTCAATGAACAACAATTCTAGTCAACATGATGGGAACACATCCAAAATTGTGAAGAAGGAAAGTTTTTGTAATTTATGTATCAAATTAATATGTTTGAATTATTTGTAAATTTAACTAACATGTATTGGTTAATGTGTGACATGTCGAGCCAAAAAATGAGGAAGCTCGATAAGTTTCTTTGTATTCTAGGCGCTGAAGAACGTAAAACCTTGATGCAAAAGTTGCAGAGGGATGAACCAGGTGAATAAAAAAGAAATCAATATGAATTTTTTCTTGAATTTTGAGTAATATTGTATTTAAGAATATTATCTGAAATGTTTCAAACAATCTAATTCACATATGTTGAATGTTATGCAAGCACTCGTAACAACATATGGAAATGCCATCATAAATAAATTATGGAAGATGTAAATGATGATGAATTGGTCCTTGGCTCATTTGGAGTGGTGTTGGAAGTTAATAAAAGGGTGAAAATATTTTATAAAGTTATGAGGGATATAGTGGAAAGAACATATAAACATACTTTCCACTTACAATACAAAAAATAATCCAATGAGTCTAAGAATCAAGTTATGTCTAAACTACAAGAAGAGTTTCCAGAGCAATGGTCAATGAGACCAGTCAAACTTGCAATAACAAAAACATACAACAACAACAACAACAAAATCATTCAAAAAGTAATATTCGTAAACATGGTTTTATATAATATGTATCTATTACTACAAAAACATTCCTTTATTAATATTTATTATGCTATATTTATTTTTCATATCAACATAAAAATAGTTTAATGTCATTTTACATTTTCATGAAGATTATGAATACCCCAAAGGATGGACGAGGTGATATCTAAAATATGCGAGTAGGGATGTCCAAAAAACTATACAATGAGATGGTCAAGGAAATGGACATAATTGCATCATAGGAGGAGTCATCTCAACAACAACGTGCTTCAAATGTATGATATCATTGAATCTTTCTATTATGTACATATAATTATTGATTTAGCATTAAATATTAATTTTCAATTGTTTTGCTGCAAAAAAAAATTGAAACCCATTTAACACATAAGACAGGACGACAAGGAAAAGGAGGTTGTTAACAAAGTTTACGAGTGGTTATGATTTCCTTATAACTTAAAATTTCATATTGATTGTGATATATATATATATTGGTCATCCTTAGATGTCTTCAAACGAGTGTTAACATACAAAGAAGAGCTATCAAAAGAATTGATTGGTATTGGGTTATTTAAGGGTTGTGAGTATATGTTGGCATATCAAAAATTAATTGTAGAATTTGTAAGTATTTATATTGTTGTTTTACTTCTCTCCATTTATAATTTTTTTTGTAAGTCTGCAAAATCTATTAAACAACGGAAACAAAATTTACATCACAGAGAGGTCTTTCGGGTGGTCTTAAACAATGGAGTAACCACCACAGCCAGTCAAAATTGTGTATCTGTCTTATATTTATATTACAAAAAATCCATCAATAGATGGAGGCGAAACTATAGGCGCAAAATCAACAGTGACATTGTTCATGGAGTCATAAAGCAAGAGCCTAGAAAGCAAATTAAAGCAAAAAAACTTAAAATAGAAAATGGAACCAGTAGGTGGTTGAGCCACCTTCGGAGTCCTCATAAGCAACAAACTAGGGGGGTACTTCCTCTAGGATGGGGCACCACTTCATCAAAGGTCGAATCAGGAAGCTTGGCAGGAAGTGGAGAAGACTTACGGACAGACTCCTTGTTTTCATGGACGCACTTGTTGATCAGTGGCGTGATGGTCGTTGGAACTAGAAAGGGGGCGTTCATTGTCATTGTTGGCACAGAAACCGAGCTCCTTTCCATTTATAGTCCCCCAGTGGTGTTGTCACTCCCCATTTCTGTGTTACTCATGGTTCAAAGCCCAATAGCCAGGTGCTTCCAAGCAGAGGTAGCATCGAAACTATTGAGTTGGGTCTCCAGTTCAATCAACTTACTCTTGGCCGAGACCACAGAGCTTCGAGTATAATTCCAATTACTCAGCATTTCGTCCATCAAGGTACCCATCATATCTTTAATTAACCAGTAATGATTAATTTGGCCACCCTCTCTGCCCCTAACCAGATCCTCGGTGACCAAGCAAGATTCCCATTCATCAATCAAGGCTCTAATCAGCATGGAAACACCAATATCGTACCCTTATTCCATCATTAGACCCATACAATATTGGGAATGACTTCGTCCACTGCTGCCTCGGTGAGGGGTTTTGCACTGTCGGGACATGGTGAGCTGATTATGTTGTTACATGTGCAAACATGGAGTAGGGTGCCTCAGCTACGCAGAAACCTAGATGGAAGGAGAAAAAGGAGGCTGAGAACAGAACTTGCAATCCAGAACCACAAGAGAAAAATGTTGATACAAGTGCAAGGTAGGAACAAGATGGCTAGGTTGCGAAGAAACCTTGATGGGCGGATCAGAAGGATGTTGAAAATAGATGCTGCAAACCATAACCTGAAGAGGGAGAATGAGCCACCACACATCCTCATTCTGCCCCTTTATCTTAACGGCCAAATGCTCCAGGTCGGAAGCCATGAGAGGAGATTTAATGCAGGTGTTATTGCAAGGTGGCCCTTCCATCGCCAGACGGGACAACCTCTTCCTCGTGGGACGAAGCCATTAACTGCAGGATGTGATATCTTCACCAGAAGGGACGTTCTCTTCCTCGCAATGAAGAGCCTTAACTGTGTGGGGTGGATTTTTGAAGTCGCGACATGCAAGGTTCCACATTTTCGGTTCTCTAAACGAGGCACTCTGCGTTATCAGATTGACGTGTGGACACCCACATCCGGGTCTTCTCTCAATTTATATTTAATAGAACAACAAAAAACATTCATATTAAATCTATGATTTGTTACGGGGTTTTAAACTTACAAGAAACAAAGTATGGAGTGGAAGCAATAGAAGACTTGTTGAAAGAATGCATGAGATTTGGTTTTGAAAGAAGGTGTATCATTCATGACTCAATTCTTTCTATGGTAAATTGTTTTTCAATTTACATTCTTGTATACTATCTATTTTAATTTTCATTATTCCTAGCAATGTGGATACACTCAGTACACTTTATTTTTATGTTTGTAAATGAAAGTTAAATAAGAGGAAAACAATCGAGGCAATTAACAAAACATTCGTCCAATTAACACAAGTCATGCAACTGGCTCAAGCACTGACAATGGTTCCAATGAAGAATCCATATATTTTGGATGTTAATGCAAACTATTGTATATTTTGAAATAATTGTCTGTGAAAATCATATATTTTGTATAATGTACTGGACATAGTATCCCAATTGAAAGAGAACAAGGTACCAATAAGTGTAACAATTATGTGCATGTTGACATTTTGATTATTGTGGACTTTATGATGTTATGTTTTATATGAGAAAGGACCTCTTACTGATATATAATAAAATGATGTTTTTTATTCTATTGCATCCTCCAATGTTGTGAAATGTGACATCGCTAATTAAATATATGGATAATTAAATATTACAATAGATGCAAAAATTTATGATATGACAAATTAATAGAAACATCGTATCCAAACATAATAATAAAAATTGAAATAAATACTATTATAAACAATATTTCAATCTATGATGAATAATGGAATTAAACAAAATATAATAATTCCAGTGCGATGTCAGTAGTCACTGTTCACCAAACAAAAATTATCACCAGTGCTTTTGATTGTTTTAATTGCACTGAAGTATTTCAAGATAATGTCACACCAGTCCTTTTGAAAGAGTGTCACATTAGTGTGCTTAAATTAGCATAGCTCTGGTGTAGCAGAATACTCGTTGTATGCCCCGAGGATTTTTATATTATTCATCTCGATGGGTTGTTGTATATTAACTACACCATTAAATTTTAAAAATATAGCGACAGTCAACATCCCAATCAACTTTACCAATGCGTTTTCCTTCAGTTATTGCACTGGTGCTTTGTTATAGTTAGTAAGCACCAGTGATTTTTAATAGTTCGTAAGCACCGATGTTACATTTAACATAAAGCATTGGTGCATGAATTGGTATAAAGCATTGATGCTTTTTAATAGCTCGAAAGTACTAGTGCTACACTTAATATAAAGCATCGGTGCATATCAATTGTTATAAAGCACCAATTTCGATTAAAATTTTGACGCACACCAATGCTATATGTATTTTTTTTAACAAAAACTTTAAAAGGAGGTATTAAAGGGGTTGTCCACGACCATTCAGTAAAAAATCAAAGCAGATATAAGATTCTAGGAGTAAGATAGAAACAGAAACAAAATAAGGCCATAAAGAGGGCCTTCTAGAGCCGTTATAAGAGTTGTTGTTCTGAGTGTTTACAGTAGTAGTATAAATACGAATAAACTGTTGATTTAGGAAAATGAAAAAAAACATAAGCTAAGGGAAGATCATTTTGGTTTGCCTGGAAACCCCACAGGATGGGTGATGGAGTCTTCTTCCATTCTCTGAGTGACTACTCCTGGATTTTCTTGAGCGTGACTTCCCTGGTTCAATTGTACCAAAGTCTGAAGGTCTTCCTGAATGTGATCAATTTTTCCCATCATCTCTTTCAAATTCATATCTTGATCATCAATTCTTAAATCGTGACAACTAGTCTAGTAGGAAACATAACGAATGTCCTCCACTAACTGCTTGGCCTCCTTTGCAGTCTCCCTATCATCAGTAATTTTGATGGCCACAAAATTTGACAGGCACTCGATGTTTACCTTCAGGTCATCAAACCCTTCTTTTACACTTCTCTGAATAGGGTCCATTCTTCTGTGATCCATTCTCAACACAGGTAGTGGAATTTTACTGCAATAGTTATGTCTGTTATTGAAACTACAAATGTTGTTGTGAACAATACAAGGAAAGGATAGAGCTCATTTAAGAGAAACCCCTAAACCCTGCAAGGAACCAACAATCATGACATAGATCCTACCCACAGTGTCTCCCAGATGCAGAAACGAGAAACAACTCCAAAGCTCTTCAACAGACAAACACTGACTGCAGATGACACCAAATCCAGAGACTGGGGGGAGCAAGGAAACAGGCATGAGAGGTCCACAAGTATGATCCACCCTTCACAGAGCTCATGAGGCAAGGAGAGATGCACCTCGTTGTCGGGGGAACCACTAACAGACAAAGCAAAATGACCAGTTAGAGGTAGGAGAAAGACGCTTTAAGCCCCAAGCGAGAGCCATGGTACGAGCAGGGGGGTGGGGTGGGCAGAAGCATGAGAACTGAACACACCATTAAGTCTGGAAGGGACTGAATAAAAGGGATAGGGAAGCGAATTATGGATGGGGGTGATGGATACCACGTGTCCCTTTGCATAATGCATGGGCTACCACTATCAACAATGCCATAACCAATACAAACCTTTGATCAATATTTTTCCCGAGACTTTGCAATGAGGAGAGAGACCCTTGGGTTGTGTTAGGGAATATATTTAGGACTAACTTCTTCATTGTTTAGTGAAATGAAACTTTGAGGGGAAGAGGCACATGTATTTTCCAGAGCATCTTCCTGGGTGTTGTTCACTCTTAAGATGTGGAAGTAGTCAATGCTAGCAAGAAGTGGAAGTTGAGTGATCCTGTTATAAAGATTTATGCATTTAATGGAGCCTGTTGAGTAGCCAGTTATCATTTTGAGGATAACATGTTGTGATTCCCCAAAGACTAGCAGTCTTGAGATGCTTCTATTGTCTATAATTTCTAATCCCTAGAGAAGAGCCATCCACTCAGCCTCATTGTTTGTCTTGTGTCCCAATACCCAAGCAAAGGTTTTTACCGTTTGTCCTCTAGGGTCAAGGATGACTCTGTTACGAAGAGAAATTCCTATGGCTTAGGGTACCACAACAGACAGCTTGATTCCAGAAATCAATCCTTTCCAATATGCAATAGAAATTAAATATCTAACACTAAAGGATCAGACCTCGTACCTTATTTCGAACAGTTGAAGTAGATCCCCGTTGAGCTTTCCAGCTTTAGCTTGAATTGATAAATCACTTCCTCAACAACAAGTAAACAATACAAGCATACTATATATATGGGTGTTAGATCTATTCTAGAATATATAATCAACAATGTATAAGCATTTGAAATCATCCATGGATAAAATATTCATTCAAACATACATCATTGGACAGGAAAAGATATTTCTATAAATATAAAATCAGAGATTACAATGGATACAACCTCTGTCGGCACGTCTGCGAATCGGAGAAACTGAATCCCCCACTTGGGCCTCCACCACCTCAATCCTCCGTCTCTTGATAGCAAGCTCACAAGAAAAAGGCAAGCTTCGGAAGAACACAAAAGTGCTCCAAGGGACAAAGGGATGTAGACTCAAGCACAAGTTCCAGCAACAATGGACTATAGTTTCTTTGCTCTCAATTCTCTCATATGCCTTCAATGTATCAAAGAGTTCCTTATATAGCTTTTCAAAGGGGTAATGAAAGGTCTAATCTGAGTGATCTCAAGGCATATGGAAGGCTAGGAGTCAAGTGAGTTGGATCCATGTCAAGGAAAACTCCAAAAGGATTTGGATTTTGCACACATCCCAATGTACGCGGTTTTAGGGGTCAAACCTGCATATATACACGATTAGGGGTTTAAAAGTCACGTGTATTAATTTTCACATGTTTATAGGGATGGTCAAGGAAACATCAAAGGACAAAAAATGGTCCAAGGGGTCTAAGGAGTCTGCAGATGGACAAGGGAAGGCCATACAAGTGTGATTCACCTGGAGTGGTAAAATCAACTATAACAGATGCCCCCTAATGTGTGAGGTCAGAGGGGTCATACGATGGCCGAAATACATTATAAGTCCATCCCAGAAGTGGAGTGATGAAGGATCCCAAATGGAAGACCAGCCACCCAATCAGCATAGTACAATGATACAACTCTGCAAATAACTGCAAATACATCTAGCAGTCCCGGATACATAAGAGTACAATGGCCATAAATAGGCATGATACAAAATATCACATAAGTGGTCATCGCCACGTACAATATACATAGATCAGAATCTCCATGATGAAGATATACAAAGGATCATGATCTCCATAATGGCTGAAGATATATAATGGATCAAGATCTCCATAATAGCTGGAAATGTCTGACATATATTGGAATCAAGTCACGAGAGCTGAAATCTCATGAACACTGGCACGATCAAGAAGGTAGCATATAAGAGATGCCACCAATCTAGAAGGTCTTCTACACAAACCACTACGAGTACATGTCCTACTATGTGAATAGAGGTGTCGAGGTCGAACATAGTAGTCCATCGTCTGATTACCAGTCATTGATGTATACCGTTAACAGACGTGAGATCACCCACCGATAATGAAAATGGGAATCAAGGTACTAGAGTGCAAACTAACAAGTGCGAATAGATGTGTTGAGGTCGAACACTTGAGAGGATCCGTCGATCAAGGGACATTGATGTATTCCCAAAAATTGTCAATGGCGAGAGAACCTGCCACTGATGACTGCAAGTCTCAAGGCACTCAAAATGACTCTAGATTCCAATCCCAGAATAAATGATCTGAAGTCGATGGGATGAAATCCGCTAGAAGGAGGGCATTAAGGCATCCCCCATCATCCAATACGAGGTACTCAGCAAAGCTGTATAATGTGGAAGGACTTGATCATAAGGTGCATGAACCAGTAACTGTACTAGGAATGGCTAACATGCAAAGTTAAGGTAACTGAGGAATGGCCGAATCAGGTTTCAACTTCCTTCGAACAAGAGCATAATGACATATGGTGACTTAAATAAAGGCAGCATAGACTTGATATACAAAACTCAGACATCTCTGCGACACAGGAGGCATCTACAGAGGCTCCATGGGGACTGGAAGCTTAACCAGTCGATGGAGATAAATTAAGACAAACAAGTGCAGCTCCTAAAGTCAAACTATAAACCCAACCAACAGATGTGATGTACAGTGCTCTGTTTGAAGGAGACATGACTTGACAGCTGCCAAAAGATAACATCTTTCCTTGTCCGGCTTTTTGTTTTTTTTGTTTTTTTTGGACTTTTTCAAATATTTAAAAAGCTTGAAAAAGAATAAAACTGCTTTATAGTTACAGACTAGGAGGAGATGAGTGTCATAGGGGCAAACAAACTAGTTCCAAGCAGTGGAACATACCTATGCTCAATGCAAGGATACATGTGTAGGATAGTGACACTCAGGGGGAAATCCCCTCTTGGTAAAAATAGGGAATCAAGCCGCAACGGATATATAAAATGGCTCTGCATGGCTAGACATGAGACAAGCTCGGGCTATACGGCTGAAACTCAATGTCAGGGAAGCCAGCGTAAGGCTCAATAAGGCAGGCAAAGCTCGTGATAATGCAATTACAACTTGGCCTAAGGGAGTCCTGAGGGAAATAGGCCAGCAAAAGATCAAGAGGAGTATAAGGCTCTTGCGAAATGTCATGGCAATACTATACAACGGACTCCGACACCCTAAGGGATAAAATGTCAGCATGGGAACCAAATGCAAATAAGACGCTAACTAGGGTACCCATGTAAGGTCAAGCTCTACCACTCCTATCATGCCACTTCTAAAACAACAAGAAGGTTCCGTGACATAACAGAGTGGGTTCTTACCTAAGGCTATAAGGTCATGCAAAATGCAAACGGTGATGAAACCTAACCTATATGTCAGTTTAGACAAGATACCTGAAATCGGCATGAACGGGTCAATCCAACGGCTGAAACGACACTCAAAAAGGTCTCCTACATCATAAATTAGTCCAAAAACGGTCCAAAAGGATTAGAAACGGTCCAAACTATAGGAAAAGGGGTAAAAATTTTCAAAAATTTGAAAAATTTCTATAAATAGTAAAAAATTCAAAACATTATAAAACATTTGAAATTTTTACCCATTTGAGCTCAGAATTTCAACAACAAATTCCAGGAGATCCAGCTGGCAGAATCCACTACCATTTTTTCCAGGTACTTACCCATGCTCTACTCTTCCATTTGATGCATTTTTTGTCAAATTCCATGGTGATTTTGGATTTCTAGGCCATTCCAAAATAGGCGTTGCAGCCCACGCGAAAATCGAGGGTTTTTCCGTGTATAGGGCTACATATACGCAGAAAATGCCCTCACAGTCGCGTACATACACGGCTGTTTGGCAAACAATCGCGTATGCGGTTGCGCTTAAGGTTTTTCAAGTGTTTAAATGGGCAAAACTCAAATTTTTTGTGCAGGATGGTCCTAGAATGGAGAGAACGTGAACATGGTGATGTAGAAGAAGCAGTAAGGGTCGATTTAATGGCTCGACAAGCGCTACGTGCATGTGGGCTCTACAAATTTTGGTGTATTGGTGGCTTAAGGGCCAAACCAGGACTATTGCAGATGTTGGTGGACTACTGGGATCCAGAAACAGAGTCATTCCAGATAGATGGGATGTCCCTCACCATAGAGGTGGAGGACATATACTTTATTACTGGACTTTCTCAACGGGGGGAAGTAGTGAACCTACGTTCTCGCGGGCCCGGAGGTGGCCTGACTATAGATGAGTACATTGTAGTGTACTGCTATTTGGACACAGAGAAGGTGGGGATTCAGATCCCAACTAACTCCATACAGGTGTTGGGCCTAAAGGCCATCCTACTGACACTAGGCAGGATAGCAGGCTTGGCTTCACTCCACCAATCCTCGCGGCCTCTGATGTTCTATGCAGTGGAGTGCATGAGACCCACGGTATATGATTGGAGCACTGCACTACTGGGCAACATGAAACATTAGCTCAGTGAGTGTAAGATGGGTAGAGTGCGAAACTTCGGTTTCAGCAGCATACTAAGCACGTTTTTCTTCGAGCGTGTTCCAGGATTGAGCCCCAGAGTTGACGTTCCTCTACATGGGGTTCAAGATCTGGCCCAACGGCGTTGGGCGGATGTTATGCGCAGACTGGGGGGAGGTAGGGTATCCAACCCCTATCTAGCTGATTTCTTTCCGTGGTGGCGACGACAGATAGTTGCCATCGATGACTACCCCTACGCGGGGATAGATTTCTGGGGGGACCCGGACATGCCGCTACCACCGGGATCGTCATACGGTGACATAGGTAACGAATCTCGACCCTCTCTTTAAATTTTTTAGTTATTTAATTTTTTTGTTTTTTCTGATTATATGGAATCAAAAGACATGGTTTTGGGTGAAAATACATAGTGACATCTACCATATGCATGTAGATGTGGGACCACGGCGGCCTGAAGGCTTCCCCCGTCACAGACGAAGGGGAAGAGGAGACGATATCATGGGTGTGGATGCGGAGCGGACGCTCCAGAGCATTCATACCAACTTTGTGAGGCTGACACATAGAGTTCCCATGGTGCAAGTCGAGGACTTGCCTGAGGCCATGCAGCGCCAGGTGGTGGGTGCACCACGAGCATGGGTGCAATTATTTCGACGGCTAGCTAGAGCCGTAGTGACATTCCATGATCACAACCCACCTCCTCCTCCACAGGCTTAGATACCTGGGAGTGATACATTTTGTATTACCGTGTATTATATTTTGGTGGCTCGAGAGCCCCATTTTTGTATTATGACACTATGTATTACCACATTTTGGATGTATATAAAAACTTTTATGATGATCGGTTTATTTATTTACGTGTAAAAATTTGTGTTTGTGATGAGTTTATTATGTATGAAACAAATGCCAATCTAACACGTAGTTAGCATATGAGTCAGCAACTTGATTATTAATTCTTGGAATATGTATGTATGTTATATTGTCAAATTTCCGTTCTAATAACCTCACACGTAAGAATCTTCTTAATAATGTCGGATCTCTAACATGGTACAAACCATTAAGTTGTGACATTACTAACTCCGAATAAAGACGTACCTCAAGAGAGAGAACGCCATGTAAAATGGCATCTCGTAGAAGCTCAATAACAACACTATATTCAACAACATTGTTTGAAGATGGCCGTAAGCATACGCCTCCTGAAGACAATACCTGACCCATAGGAGTATAAATCACCCAAGCAGCAGAGGCTGAGTGTTGAGTGTGACGGCTCGCACCATCCGTGAATCCTATGAAGGTGGAAGATTCCATTGACATCTGCCAAAAGAAACGGAAACTAATCACAAACCCGATCACTATAAGAAAAAGACCTACCTATGCGAAACTGTACAATAATATACAATAACCAGCATTGGCTAAAAATTATGCATAGTACTTTTTGAGATAGAACCCATTTCTAGGCTTCGCCAAGGCCGTTCCCTCGTAATCCACTAACTCATAAGCGCCCTTCTCTAACACACGTTTGACGACGTAAGGACCACGCCACATGGGGTTAAAATTTCCTGCCCCCAAGGATTCTTTCGGTTGATCCCACAAAATGACCAAGTCTCCTTCACTAAACCTCCTTGGACGAATAGACTTATCATACTGGACCTTTATGTGACGCTTATTTACTTCTAGAACCACCAAGGCATCTCGACACTGCTCATCAAGTTGCTCAAGGTGGACCAAACGCTCCTCCAATGGTGAAGTGTCTGGCAAGAGCTCTATGGCTAGCTTCAAAGAAGGAATCTCGCACTCAACCGACAATACCGACTCCACTCCATGTACAAGTTGATATGGAGAAAAACCCGTGGCAGTCTTAACAGCGGTTCTATAAGCCCACAAAGCAGGATATAACATAATGTGCCAATTGTTCTTACTTTGTGCGATGGTTCATTGGAGAATGGATTTCAGTGATTTATTCACTGCTTCTACCTATCCATTCGCTGGAGGGTAGTAAGAGGAGGAATGCTCTTGTTTGTACCCTAACTTTGATGCCAACTCTTCCATCATACGATTCTAAAAGTGCAAGCCATGGTCAGTGACAAGCTTTTTTGGAATCCCAAACCGAGTAATAATCTGGTTGAATACGAAGTGCGCGGCTATCTCACCGTCAGATTTAACTGTAGGCATAGCCTCAACCCATTTCGTGAAGTAGTCAACAGCCACTATGATATGATGATGCCCCCCAGCTGAAGCTGGGTTGCAATCCATAAAATCAATCCCCCACTTAGTGAAGGGACCGACGGTGATGATGGGATGTAACGGGGCAGGTTTTGAGCACACATTACGTGCAAACACCTGGCAAGGGTGGCACCTCTTGACCGCATCTACATAATCTTTAAAGATCGATGGCCAGAAATAACTCGCTCTTAAAAAAATTTGGGCTGTAGAAAGCCTCGATAAATGACCACCACACACCCCACCATGGCAGTCATTCAGCACTACCTCAGCCTCTTCATGAGTTAAACAACGACGTAAAATGTAATCTACCCCACGGCGGTATAAAGTGTTATCCACTATGAGGTAATTCTTAGACATGTGACGTAATCGTCGTCGTTCATCCCGTGAGAGGTGAGTAGGGACCTTCAATGCTTGTAAATATATAATGATATCCCCATACCATGGGTCTAAAGTTGAGATTAAGAAGATGTGCTCATTGGTAAACGTATCTTCACAAACCAACTCCTCGGCCTCACTTGGGAAATCCGATATGAGCCCTACAAAAATTAACGATTTCTTCGATTTTGCTGAAACAAAATCGAGATCGAATTCTTACAGGATGACAATCCATTTATTATATTTTCCCTCAATCATCCTTCGAGTGAGAACGAATTGAAATGGATTGACATGGGCTACAACCAAGGTCTGCGGAAGGAGAATATAATGTCTCAACCGTTGAACCGCATGTACAGTAGCTAAGGCAAGCTTCTCAACATGAGAATAACAGATCTCTGCGTCAATAAGATTCCAGCTCAGATAGTATATGACATGCTCTTGGAGCTCCTCGTCCTCTTGAACCAAAACCATACCAATCGTCTCCATGGACGCGGCCACATAGAGTATGAAATCACAGCTATAGTCTGGAGGACTAATCACCGAGGCCGAT
This sequence comes from Pseudotsuga menziesii, assembly GCA_001517045.1. Taxonomy (NCBI): domain Eukaryota; kingdom Viridiplantae; phylum Streptophyta; class Pinopsida; order Pinales; family Pinaceae; genus Pseudotsuga; species Pseudotsuga menziesii. The sequence goes on along the minus strand of LPNX011082292.1, from coordinate 129,449 downwards.
GCTAGGGCTCGCTTGAGCGCATCAAAGGACTCTGGGGCTCACTCATGCCAACAAAAGGTGGTGTCCTTCTTCAAAAGACGCATGAAGCCTCTAGTCAAATTGGCAAAATTGACAATGAATCTTCGTAAGAAGTTTTCCATGCCTTGCAAACATTGAAGATAACGAATATTCTTCGGGGGAGACAACTGAAGTATTGCCTCAACCTTCAAAGGGTTGACTCTTATACCCTCTTTAGAAACGATGAATCCTAATAAGCGACCTGACTTCACACAAAAGATGCACTTGTGAGGATTTAACCTGACCCAATAATGGCGGCACCTTTCGAATACCAATCTCAAATGATAGGAATGACGCATTCTCATACGAGAATGAGTAGCAAGGTCATCCAAAAATACTTCGATAATCGATTTGAGATCGTGGAAGATTAAGGTCATGGCCCGCTGAAAAGTAGCTCCGGCGTTCTTAAGGCCAAAAGGCATTTTTCGATATGCAAAAGTTCCCCAAGGACAAATATATGCAGTTTTATGTTGGTCCTCAGGTTTAATTTGTGTCTGATTATATCCAGAAAAGTCATCCATAAAGGAAAAAACCTCGCTACCCGCACACTCATCCAAAATCTGATAAATAAATGGTGTGGGGAAATTGTCCTTAGGACAGGCACGATTCAAATCACGGAAATCAGTACATATGCGGATCGCTCCCTGCTTTTTGTCAACCGAAACAGGGTTTGAAACCCACTCCGTCAAGGGAATGGGATAGATAAAACTGGCTTTCAGCAGTTTCTCTATCTCTATCTTAATCGTGGGTTCTTTCCTAGGATTCACCGCACGCAAGCATGGTCGAATAGGCTTAGTGTTGGGATAAGTCTTAATATCGTGTTCGACAATGTGAGGGTCGATACCTGGCATTTCATCGTAAGACCAAGCAAAGATATCACGAAATTATTTAAACAACTCGGTGTATTCTTGAATCTCAACATGGGAACATTCTGCCCCAATATAGACATTCTCTATCCTGCAAGGATCGCAAGAGATATTGACAGGAATCGTTGGAGATATATTTGCCATGTTCCCATCTGCCATCGGACCAGGAGAGCTTAATGGAACCATGGGACTGCCAATTCTCTCGCTAAGAACCTCCCTAAAGTCCTCACGCTCCAAGCGGTCAAGCTCGGGAAGAAAGTAAGATCTATGATGGAGCTCTTCCCATGGTGGCTCAACTCCCAACATGGCCTCAATAACCGCTTCGTCTGAAGGAAAAACACTATCAAGGCAGTCGTGCGTGTGAGACGAATGTACTGCCCATGCAGGCAGCACATATGGGTCCTCCTCCTCCGTTCGTGAAGAGGAAGGACTAGGCTCTGCAACACACTCAAGATTAGCTTGATAAGCTACCATAGTTGCAGGCAATGGCACGTCCGTCACGATGGGCTCACTCAAAGTATTCGGTGTAGGAAGAATCCAAGGATCTTCCATATGACTTGTGCGAAAAGACACCGATCTTCTAGATGTCAAAGCCTCACCGGAACTAGATCCTATCATAAGGATAGGTGCAAGACAGCTAAAACTTCCCATGAGGGATGGATACATGCCTATACCCACACTCACAGTTGTCGGTTGAGAGTGTTCTACGATCAGGATTGAAGCTCTCGAAGATGCGGTAACTGACGGATTCTTGAATGACGTTTGATCAATCGTAACTATCTTCCCATTAAATGGAAAGCATACAATGCAAAATAGGGAAGAAACTACGGCTTGCATACTGTACATACAATTCCTACCCAGCAAGAGATTGTAGTCAAGGGCCGCATCAACCACCTCGACCTCTATCGCAATGGTCTTCCCTCCCAAACAGACCTTAAGGGAAGGGAGAATCCCATCTAAACGATCTCCCATCAAACGCAGTTAACATGGTCGCAGACTTAGACAACTCAGGGGAACTTAAACACTTCCAACACGATAAAGAAATCATAGAAGTAGCAGCACCTTCGTCAATCACAGTGCGCTTGACGGCCATATTAAGACATTCTACATGAATCAAAAGAGACACATAGTAAGGCAAGCGAGGTTGAAGTCCTACGGTTTCAAATTTAATTACGGAGGAAGAATTATCATCATTCACACCAAGGGCAGAAAGCAAATCCTTCCTTTGTGAAGGACAACTCTGAAGTACTTCTAGTGTAAACATCGCACAAGGAGTGTGGCTCAAATCCTCGACAACAGAATAGTTCTGGGTGGCTCGGGAATTAGGATTGTGCCCTGAACGCTTAAGGACTCCCTTAGGAATGCGAGGTGCAGCTTCAGGTTTATCCACAAGTTTTTCAATATGCAAAGGAGTCCTTGGTGGATCAGGTTCCTTTCCTGGGTTGGGTTGTGACGAACCATAGTCCTTCGCATGGGTCACAACTTTCGCAGCACGTACCATGTTAATGCAACCACGACCACTACCCTCCGGCGGATCTTGATCACCACCAGACTGATCATGGGTCCTTGAGTTCATATTTTTTATTGTGAGGTAAAGGGTTAGTCGACACAGCTGGGCCCTGTGCTAAGAATCTCGAGGCTTCATCGATACGAGGGCACAAGTAAGTGAGGTGATCCTCCTTACACAACTTGTAAGGAAATTTAACCTTACGTTTAGCTTGCTTGTCCCCCCCAGCACTACGAGCATTCTTGTCATTATTATTAGCATTTTCATTCCTATTCCCACCCTTACAATTATTCTTACACTTCTTTTTATTCTGTCCAGGCTACTGGTTACCCTTCTAGTCCGACGATTGCATTGAAAGCACACTCGCTGTTTGGGCGGGTTGAGACGAAGTCGTGGCTTGTCCCGAAGCAGATTGGTTGATTGACAATTGACTAACTTGTTTTGCAACCGAATCTGGAGGTTTAGCACTCGCACAACCAATAATGCCATCGGCATGTGGTCCAGGTTTAACTTTGGGGTCGAAACTAGAACGCGGAGCATTCGGAATAATCTCATATAACAAACCAGATTGAGCATAAATCAAATCCAGTTCCTACACCCTAAAAATGGCTTGTTCCTCATTTTGCACTCCGGATGTAGAAACATCCTTCGCTATATACGGCAATAACAACTTAAGGAACCATTCGAGGAGGAATTCCGACGGTATAAAGGCTTTAATCAACCTCTTCCGTCGACGCCACTCTTGGATATGATCCGAGATATGTGTGGCTTTATCCTATCGAAATGTCAACAAGAGTTTTGTACCAACGTCATAACACACTGGTAGCTGGAAGTGGTTAAGAAAAGTCATCGCTAGGTCATTGAACAAAGCGAATGCTCCCCTAGGTAACTCTATATACCATTTTGCGGCAGGCCCTGTAAGGGTGCGTTGAAACAGCCTTAAACGGATTGAGTCCTGGTGTAAGGAATTCGAAGAGCACCATAGGTGAAAGGTACTAACATGTTCGCTCGAATCCTCTCCCGGTTTGCCCTCAAATTTGGGTATGTCCGAGGGAAGCTTAGTAGGGACAGTCGGCCAAGCCGGGTCATGAGCTACAGGATCGTTCGTCAATCTCAACAAGTCAAGAAGATTCAGCGTTGCGAGGAAAGGGAGCCTAGGATGATTAGGTCGATGGACCGCTCCCTGATCGTTCTGATTCACATAGGTCTGATTACCATAACCACCATGGCCTTGGCCATAGTGCCCTCCCCCCGTTTGACCCACATAGGGTGGCATGGAAGCACCATAGTGTGGTGTATCTTGACTATTTGGAGCTTCAAAGTCGTAATTTAGAGAGTAAGCGGGTTGTTGATACCCGCACCCATGAGGTGAAGAACCCTGTCCATACTGCATCCCATAATAGGGTCCATAAGTCATCCCATGAGATGTCCCATGAGACACTCCGTAAGTAGGAATATACACTCCGGAAGTAGGAATATACATTCCGGAAGTAGGAATATACGCTCTGGAAGTAGTAATAGGACCTCTAGAAGTATGAACATGACCTCCTGATACAACAGGCGGTGCATGAACCTGAGACACAACTGGTCGAGTAACCACAGTACGGACATGACTTGTAGCAACGTTCTGGCCTGAAGGACCACATGAATGAGGTGGAGGGTGAACATTCGAAGAACTAGGGATAGAGGACGAAGGGACCTGTGTAATTATGTATGTGTTATTCCCTATAGTCACTCGTCTCAAATCTGGTATCCTAATAGGATCACTAACCCTAGACCTAGGAGGAATATGTGATGTAGCTTCCACCGCCGAGATGGAAGGTGCAATGTGACTTGTGCTCCCAAACCTCTCAGCATGGTAAGGAATGAGAGTGCCCCCAGGCATAGTGCTAGGCTCAAACTCAGACTCGACATGGAATGCCAAATCATGTGTAGGAAAACCAGACATACCATAAATACCATAATTGGTGCTCGCGGGTTCAAAATGAGTCTCATCATCCTCTGGCATACCATACCGACGATGCGTCAATGGGGAATCAGCCCTAGAGTAAGTAGGTCTATCATGAAAAGTTCCTATCTCAAAAATCACAGGACCTAACTCAGTCAAATTAGGTGAAGGATCATAGTTCAAAGTAAACTCCCCATCTTCCACATGAATGGGAGAAGGTGGTTCAGGAATACCTTCTATATGGTCTCCCATGGTGTGTGAATCAATGTACGAAGTAGTCCGCCTAGACTGTCTATTTCTCTCTCCCAAAGGAGGAGGAGATGTAGAAGGTGGAAGTCCTGCTAAATGACGAGAACGGCAAGAAGCCACACCCAAATCCACAATGACTCAAAAAATATAAAAGACTCTCTATCTACGCAAACCCTAGGCAAGCTAACGTGCACAGAGTAATCACCAATAAAATCTAAAGCCAACCATAAGCAATCAAGGGTAAGATAAGTGAGCTCTCGAATGAAGCAGGTATGTCTCACCTAGGAGAGGCTTGAGACTCCCATACACAACAAGCGGAGGTACGTAACCAATTATTGTGGCCCTCAGCTTCAACGCGTAAAGCGACTGTACTATCTGAACCCAACCTGGCTGGGACACCCGCAAAATAACCCTTGCAGAGTACCCCCTCGATATCCTAGGTAATGCCACTAAGGTCACCTCAATATAATCAATGCTCAGGCGGACAGTCGCAGGTGGGATTGACCATATGGACAGGGTAGCAAAGCCCAAAACTCTCGAAAGAGCCTCGAGATACAAATACAATCTTGGAAATATCTCTGGTGCTACTCAGTTATGACTAGGGGTCATCCCAATCAAGAACCGCTCACACTGCCTCGTGCTTAACTCCCTTTTGAGAGGAGGATCCTGAGAAAAACTGGTTATACCAAGGAATTTCACAAACTCACCTGGACAGACACATACATGTTGTTGTTTAGTGGTCTTGGAGAATTTACTCACAATGAACTATTCCAAGACCCTAAAACCTAATCTTGTTGGTGAACCCTATCAAATAAAATAGTGTAGTTCATTTTAATTGGATTTATTACTCAAAAGAGGTATATGGCCGTGCAACTAATGGCGTTATGACACAACATGAAGCAAAATGCACACCTAACAATCAATGCAAATGCATTGTGTCCATGAAAAATAGGGTATGCTACTACGTGAAATGCACAATTTC
>LPNX011082292.1:7180-123790 GCA_001517045.1 Pseudotsuga menziesii | reverse complement strand
ATGAAATCCTGACTAATACTCCAAAGCAAATCTAGTGCAAGTACTATGCAAAATGCAAGATGCAATGCATGATGATAAGCAAATATTTTTGGATTTTTTTAAATAAAAATGAGATACTAAAGCAAAAGAATGGTTCTACAACCCCCAGACTCTGCAAGCACACTCAAGCAAAGTACTAAGGTAAAAGAAATCTAATGCACTAATCCCAAAACAAAAAATCGTAAACGCAATGACAAGAACATTCTTCAAAAAAGAAAATTTACCCTAAAAAAAAACGTCTCTGGTGAGAAATAGAGGTGTATACAGAATCTAGCAGTATCAAATGAGACTCAACAATCATCAAAATTCACCCAGCAACCATCCATCTTCCTCTAGAAGGCAAAACTAAGGGCATACGCGACTATTCGCAGTAAACCCGCATGTGTACGCGGAAATAGCAATGAAACCCGTGTATATACGTGACTGTGAGTTAAAAAATTGCGTACAGGAAGAAAGGTGCATAAAAATAAAGGCAAACAGACAAGCTGAGATAAAATTCACACCAATGAGACACTACCAGGCAAACATGCCCCCAGACCCGACACAGAAACAAGAGAAAAAGAGCAATTCAAAGTCATTGAATGCCTATAGAAAACCCCCAAAGGACAACTACTAGGAACTCCCCAGCGGAGTCGCCAATTCTGTTACGGAGAGAAATTCCTATGGCTTGGGGTACCACAATAGACAGCTTGACTCCATAAATCAATTCTTTCCAATATGCAATAGAAATTAAATATCTAACACTAAAGGATCAGACCTCGTACCTTATTCCGGACAGTTGAAGTAGATCCCCGTTGAGCTTTCCAGCTTTAGCTTGAATTGATAAATCACTTCCTCAACAACAAGTAAACAATACAAGCATACTATATATATGGGTGTTAGACCTATTCTAGCATATATAATCAACAATGTATAAGCATTTGAAATCATCCATGGATAAAATATTCATTCAAACATACATCATTGGACAGGAAAAGATATTTCTATTAATATAAAATCAGAGATTACAATGGATACAACCTTTGTCAGTACGTCTGCGAATCAGAGAAACTGAATCCCCCACTTGGGCCTCCACCACCTCAATCCTCCATCTCTCGATAGCAAGCTCACAAGCAAAAGGAAAGCTTGGGAAGAACACAAAAGTGCTTCAAGGGACAAAGGGATGCAGACTCAAGCACAAGTTTCAGCAACAATGGACTATATTTTCTTTGCTCTCAATTCTCTCATATGCCTTCAATGTATCAAAGAGTTCCTTATATAGCTTTTCAAAGGGGTAATGAAAGGTCGAATCCGAGCGATCTCAAGGCATATGGAAGGCCAGGAGTCAAGTGAGTCAGATCCATGTCAAGGAAAACTCCAAAAGGATTTGGATTTTGCACGCATCCCGATGTACACGGTTTTAGGGGTCAAACCCGCGTATATACGCGATTAGGGGTTTAAAAGTCGCATGTATTAATTTTCACATGTTTATAGGGATGGTCAAGGAAACATCAAAGGACAAAAAATGGTCCAAGGGGTCTAAGGAGTCTGTAGAGGGATAGGGGAAGGCCATACAAGTGTGATTCACCTAGAGTGGTAAAATCAGCTATAACAGACTCCCCCCCCCCTGCCCTCCCGCACCTTCCTCCCCAGGATTTCCTCTTGAGGCACCATCAAAGAATAAGGCGAAAGAGTTCTGCTTTTGAATCCACCGAAAAAGATAATCATAATTTTTCCTTATCTCCCAAGGTTGAATGGAGAGTAAAGTTTTGGATTGAGGGGAACTCCTCTGGAGGAAGGTACTGCACCATCTAGATACTTAAGCAGATAATTCCTTTGATTCTAGAAGACCAATCCCTCTTGAAGCCAATTTTTCTGTTGTCATACCAATTGCTTTTGAAACTATCCGGTTTAAGACCATTTTCTCACCTTTGAAAATTGATCTGTTCCTGGCCAGCCAGATCTTCCAACATATATTTTTGGGGATAGTGTTCCATAGTCACTTTAGAATGGGTTTCTTCCTGAGAGAACCCAGGAAGAGACTGCTCCAAACCACGGGGATTTGTCCAAGGGATTTCGGAGGCCTGAAATGGACACATATAGGATGTAATATGGACCTCCATACTTGAAGAGAGACGTTACACTAAAGGAAAAGATGGGATGTTGTCTCTGAGTCATAATTACATAGCTCACATCGAAAGGGGCCTTCTATTCCTCTTTTGTTGAGGTTGTCAGCAGTGAGCAATTTATTATGCATTAACAGCTAGATAAAGAAATTAACTTTGGGAATGCAATCTGGATTCAAAACCTTTTTCCAAAGATCTGTAGTATCAATGGCTGTATAAGTTTGTAGCAACTTGTATCCTTCCTTGACAATGTAATTTCCATTTTTGCCCCAACCGATGGCATCTATGGAGGTCTTGCTTATAGGATCTAAGCCATGGAGGGACGGGAGCAAGATATCAACAACATATTTCAGATGCTTAGGTGGATGAAGCGTTCTCCACCCTTTCCAATTACCATTCTGATCCTAAGTGGATAAGTCGTAGAGGTTCAATATACCACTATCACTAGCCCATTTGGAGAGATCCTCCAATGCATGGACAGGGGATAGAGCGGGGTGCCCCAGAATTCTGTCAGCTCGTATTTTGATCTTCTTGCCATTTCTAGGAATCTAATAGAAGTCGGTTTGTAACAATCTAAGATAGGCTTTACATAGCTACTAGATTGAAGTGCCCTTTCCTTCCCAAATATGATTGATAACTTTGGACCTGGGATTCCTCATGTATTTTTTTCTTATGACCTCTTTCCACTAGTCCTTGCTTCCTATTGCCATTCTCCATACCAATTTATCACCTAGAGATTTATTCATTTGCTTCGGGTCTCTAATGCCCAGACCACCTTTGAGTTTAGGGGCCTTAACAATATCCCAATTAACCAGATAGAATTTTTTGTTCTGAACTTTACCTCCCTGCCATAGAAATTTTCTTATTTCCATGCAAATGTTGTTCGTGACTATCTTGGGGGCCAAGATCATCAAGTTTGTGTAAATGGGGTATGAGGATAGGATTGACTGAATGAGAGTGGTTTTCCCTGCTAGATTGAGCCATCTAGAGCCCAAGAAGTGGATCTTGCTTTTTATCTTTAGAATAACGGGAGTCCACATAGCAAAAGAGAAGGATTTTTTAGTGATGGGGATCCACAAATATTTGAAATGATTCCAATCATGGCTTACTTGGATTCTAAGAATCTAAGAAATTTCTCTGAGGGTATTGACATTTCTATTCCACCCGTAGAGGTGGCATTTGTCCAAATTAGCCATATTGCCCAAGGAACGGAGAAAGAGATCAAGGGACCTAAGGAACTTCCTAGAAATCTGAGGGGATGTGCTTCCCAATAGGATGGTATCATTAGCGAAGAGAGCATGGTTGATAGGCTGAACCCCTATTTTAAAAGAGAGGCTTGGAAGTTGTCCCTCCTCAAGGAGCCTGTTTAGTCTTCTGCTCATAGAGTCAGCTACCAGAATATAGAGGATGGGGGAGAGGGGGAAACCCTACCTAATTCCTCTTTTGGATTTGAAAAAATTGAAGGGCCTACCATTGATTAGGGGTGCTATCCAATGGGAACTTATGCAGGCTTGAATTTGCTTGACAAAGATAGGTGGGAAACCGAACTTTTTCCAGGATCAAAAAAATGAAATCATGCCTTAAACGATCGAAGGCATTGGCTAAATCAAGCTTAATGGCCATTCCCGCTTCTCACTTTTTCATGCTAGAGTGTATAGCTTCTTGGACAAGGAGGATGTTATCACTTATATGATAGCCTGAGATGAACCCTCCCTAATTTGGATATATTAGGGAAGGGATAATGGCCTTAAGTCTAAGAGATAGGACCTTAGAGAAAATCTTGTAAGAAGCATTACAGAGAGAGATTGGTCTGAATCGCTTTATAGAGGTAGGGTTGGGCTCTTTAGGAATAACGACAAGGAAGGTGGAGTTGGTTGCCCCTCCCATCTTTCCTTTGGACATCCAAGAGATAAGGTGCAGCAGATCCTTTTTAATTATTTGCCAACACATCCTATAGAAGTGAATTGTAAATCCATCTGGTCTAGGGGCTTTGTCTGGATCGAGGGACCAAATGGCCTTCTTGATTTCCTCTTCAGTGATAGGGGCTTCTAGAACTTTACAATCCTCAGGACTAGAACTTTGTGACCATCCCAAACCCTAGCAGAGGTGAGTCTGAACAACTTGTGTGTTTCTCTTAGTTTACTACCAGTGCTATATGTATTATCAAGCACTAGTGCTCGAATTTTTGTGTGCACTGGGGAATTTATTTCTTTCAAAAGCACTAATGTGTTTTGTGCTTGTTAGCACTAGTTTGTTTCATTCAATAAAGTGCACCAATAAGGAAAGCTCCGCATTAGATTCTGTGTCAACACTAAAAATTGTTCATCTAGCTCTCTATGGTCCAAACCATAATTATACATCATATTCCCACCATTGTTTCCTCCATTTTGACCTTCACAACTAAAATTCCATCAAATATGGTCCAAAACATTATTATTCCTTCCCCCATAAATGAAGGGAAGTTGATCATTTATTGTGATTTATCCCCATTCTCTCCAAAAAGGACAAAAGAAAACCTAAAAATGAGAATGGGTCAAAAACCATAGATAAATACCATGGGTAAAACAACCTTGGATCATCCTATAAATTCATTGTGAAGGTCTCACCAAAAACACATTTAGTCACACTTTTGGTCATGTTTTCACCTTTCGTTGTTATCCCCACATTTTGCCACATCATCCCCACGGTGTATGTTGAGGTTGCTCCACACCCGTTTGGATCCATTCCCCCTATTTGACAACCATTAGTGGAGACGACTGGAGAACTAGACCGTGGAGCCAGTGGACCATTTCCTTAGACGATTGTAGTGGCCCACTTCAAAGAAAGGTATGCATGTTGTTGTTTCGTTTTGTAAAATCATACAAATATTTATGTTATTGTAATTCGAGGTTGAAATGTACTTCACAACATGAACTCTACCCTATGATCCAGTTGATCTAGGGTAGGTGCGTTTGCACGTAGTAGGGGTGAAATCCCCACTACACTCCAGCTGCCAAGTTTTTTTATAGTTATAATACATTTCCATAAAACCTCTACTAAAACATCTGTTACCATTTACGGAGGTTGTAGGAGAGTTTTTTTGAGAATTTTGACCAATCTTGTAACACTAAAAACCTCCATTATAACCTATACTACAAAGCCTTTTCTTTGTAGTGCAACCTCGTTTCTTCCTATCCCTACCCTCTCTTCGGTTTTATATTTTTGTTGCTTATTATTTTAATGGTAATTTAGTTATTTCATCAACAATATCCCTCATTTTTTCATTATTTTTCTTATTATATTATTTATCCTTTTATATTCTACCCCTCTCATTTATAAATTTGTTTTTGCACACCCTATCTTATCTTCAGTTGAGCATTTCAGCTCCTAATTATATCACCTTCACATTTATTTTGACTATCTTTTCACGACCTTTGATTACACCCTTAGTGATAGGTGGATTATCCACTAAAAACATCAAAGTTATCAAAATCTAACACAATTCAATCTAAAAATACATATCAAACTATAGAAATCAACACTCTAAAATAATGTAATAGATAGCACCATCTAAAAACCACCTACCATTCAAAATACTTAAATTCAAATACCAACCATCCTTTAGTAATTATGTGGAAAGTCAACGTGTAACCTAAAAATCCTCTCCAAACTTTCTCAATCCAATTCCGTAGTGTCTTCTCAAAGATGTCTCTACTATGAAACCTTGTGGTTAATGCTTTCTTTTTGTAATGAAAGGACCTTTTCCATCATGGCATCCCCACCCAGCATTAATTTTACCTTCTCCTTTCTTAATATGGAGTCACGAATAAACAAATTTATATTCACATAACTTAACGTAAACCCATTTAAAATAGATAAATTAAAGACTAAAACAATATTTAAAACAAATAACTCATAAATCATTTTATATAGAATATTGTAAATACTTTATAATTTTAAGTATTTTTTTATTTGTTTTTTAAGGTATTTTTATCTAAATAAATTTTTTAAAATTACATCATTCATATGTCTCACAAATATTTAAAAAAACTTAAATTTATGATTCAATTCCAACCAAATAATTAAAAAAATAAAATCTTAAAACATTCAGTGCATACATGAACATGGCGAACACATAAAATCTTTAACACAATTAATTCCAAAAGAGAAACACGTTCACATTCATGTATACTAACTCAATTAATTCCCAAAGCGAAACAAATTCACATTCATGTATACAAGAGTATTTATTAGTAATTTTTATTTTATAATAAATATAGATGTGTAATTTGTAAATATAATTTTCTTCAACGACTAACATATATAATTATATTTTTAAAGATATATTTTCAATAAATATAATATAAAATTATAGTTTTTTTTAGGGATAAGATAAAATTGCAAGTATACAAACTTTATGTACTAGGCTAAAGTCTGTGTTCTTTGGGTTACCACATGTTTTTTTTACTTTTTCTTAGTATGGATTATATGAGATATTAGGTATTTAGTGGATATTGGTGATTAATTGGTACTATCTTTTACATATTGAGTATGACTTAAAGATTATTTTTCATTGGTTAATAGTTCATGTTCATTGAATATAAGGAAACAGGTTAAGAGCCCAATATCTAGATGTATCTGGCAAGAGTGGAAGTCCACCCCCTTACAAACCACCAACACATTATTTTAGGTATCCAAGTTTTGCCCACACATGATGATGTTACTACACATCAAGGGTCTTTTTCCTTTTTACACCCATCTCGGGGCTCTTCTTTTGATTCATCCTTAAAATCTTCGTCTAATGTGTTTGTAGGTTTTGAATGGTAAGATTTGTGCCAACCTTCGTTCTTGCTCTCAAAAGAGTTCATTAAACAGGATTGAGTATTTATGGATGTTCACTTCCATTCTTGTAGATTTGTTTTAAAGATTTGGGAGTTCTTTATATTTCCTAACCTTTTTTAAAGAACAATTCTCAAACAAAATCACATCATCCATGTATAGAAAATAAGACAAAGCTAGGGTTCTCCCCATTTTAATCGCCTTAACAACTCCTACTATTGTGTACTCATTTACAACCCTACTTGAATGTTCATCTACTAAGAGAAAAATGAATGGAGACATGAAACATCCTTGCTAAGACCCTTTAGAAGGAAGAAAAGAACTGAAGGTTGAACCATTTAATAACACAACAAAGGATATTGATGACAAACAACCATCAATCTAACTCACCCTATAGATACCCATTCTGGTGTGGATAAGCATTAACCTTAGATACAACCAACTCGCCTTATCATATGCTTTGGTCATATCCAACATAAGGACATGACTAGCAACTTCTTGATTTTGACTATGTGAATCCCTTCTCATGACACCCCACAACATCATGTATCATCCTTTCATGTAAAAGACCAATATGTTCTTGAGATATGGATTTAAAAAACATGTGTTTAACTTGTTCATTAAAATTTTGGAAATAATACACAAATAGATTGGCCTAAAAACCTCAAAGGTGGTACCCTCATCCTTTTTGGGGATAAGTGCAATAAAATTATAACGAATGGCATCTAGTACCTTCCCAAAAGTCCTAGACTCCTCTACCAATCTTTAACAATCCTCCTTCAAAAGCTCATCAAAGCTAGATAAAACTCCATTGTCCACCCATCATGGAATTTTTTGTTTTCTCAAAGGATTACAAGACTGTCTTGGGCTCATATCTGGATATTATATTCAATATTCATTTTCCTCATGATCGTTGAACCGAGGAACAATGAGTCATTTTGAACATGTCCTATAAATTAAACCTAGGAGGCTCTTGATAAAGCCTATGGAAATGGGAAACCCCCATCTTAGATATTTCTTGGAACCTTCTCACAATACTCCCAACCTCTATTTCCATTTCCCATATAGTATTAACATTTTCATATGATTTGTATAATATTGAAAGAATTTAGTGTTCTCATCCCCTTCTGCCAAGTGAACTATTCTACTTTTCTTCCTCCATTTGAATTCCTCCTATTCAGGTAGCTTTATTTTAGTTTGTTCTAGTAAATTTAACTTCGTTTTTTCTTCCTTTGAAAAGATACATTCAAAATTTCGATCAATTTTTTTTTGCAATAATTTTGTTCTAGTAATTTTGATCAAACTTTTTTGCAATTTGATCCTCTGTCTTTGTCAGATATTGGGAAGAGTTTTGAAAAAAAAAGTCCCCATTTTCTGATGAGCTTCTTGAATCTTTTTAGATTTTAAAACAATTCGCACGTCGTCAAGTCCTCACTACTAGGTTGTGACTTCTTCCAATAATGATTAAGAGCTAAGCTCTTTATCTTCCGACAACTTAGGGTTGAATTTTTAAGGAACCCTAATGTTTGTTCTTGTGTCTTCCAATTTATAACAAGGCAAGGAGATGATCTAATCATACACCTATCCCAACCCATGTCCTTGTCCTATCATCTTCCATCGCTATCCTTTCTCCCACTAAAATCCTATCAAATCTCTTATAAACCCAATCACTCCTTGCTTTATAGTTCTTACAGGTAATTAGTTATTTGAGGGGTTCAATATCTCATAGGCTCGTATCTTGAAACTTACGCAAAAATAATTAGATAGTGGTTTCCCTAACATTTACCTCATTCCTTAGCTCCTTTGATGGCAAGGTTAAGGCCCACATCGACTATAACAATTTCATTTGTAAATTAATTAGCCCATAAATCACTTCCATCCTCATGAAGACCACACTTATTTATCACATAAAATTATTGGTTATTTCCAACAACCTTAAATTTGTCGACAATCCTACATTGAGTATAGAAAAGCTAATACGATGAATGACTTGTTATGACCTGTCATTACTCCACTAGTTCTCTCATTGCAACCAAAGCGAGAAAACTCCAATCTTTGAGAACGAAGGAAAGAACTTTGTTTACTTTTTCATCTTCACACATGGTTTCTTAAGACAAAATGAACTATGGTTTATGTTTATGAACTATCCTTTTGAGGGCTAATTTATTGAGGGATCCCCTTCCCCCTCAAAGGATCAAGCAAAGAGTGATCATCGTTTAACCCTAACAAAGGCACTTTTCACTCTAAGGGCTTCTTTATGGTATGTTGTTCTCCTTTTAGAAATAAATTCTTTGACTTTTTCTATCTATTTTCAAAACAAAAAAATCTTACTTATAGCAATAGTATGACCAATGTCTAAGCTTAACCCTCTTTTTATGCTGAATTCATCTATTGGCTCATCACTTTTCCTAGATCTTAGGTGGTGGTACCTAGAGTTCTTTTCCTCGTTCTAAATTTAATGGTTATAGAGGGAGGATTGGGGTTGAGGCTAGGAATTCTTTTTTTGCTCTTCCCTGTCATTCATAACTATTGATTGGATGGAGTTTTAAGGAATATTAGGTTGAGATTCACTAATGAGGGGAGAGGTACTACAATGAAAAATGTATTCGCACTGAAAAGCCTCATTTTTATTCATTGATTAAGACTCAAAAAATAGATTTGAGCTTCCCTTCCTATTTTTTTTTAATTCTTTATTTTTCCAAGGAACGACCTCGCGAAAATTCAACAACTTAGGGTTGAATTTTAAGGGACCTGAATGTTTGTTCTCGTGTCTTTCAAATTATAACAATTCAAGGAGATGATCCAAGCATCCACCTATTCCAACCCATGTCCTTTTACTATCATATTCCATCATTGCCTTTTCTCCCACTAAAAGCCTATCTAATCTCTTATAAACCCCATCGCCCCTTGCTCTATATTTCTTACATGTAATGAGTTATTTGAGGGGTTCAATATCACATGGGATCCTATATTGAAGCTTATGCAAAAATAATTAGCCAGTTGTTTCCCTAAAATTTACCTCATACCTTAGCTCCGTTCATGGCAAGGTTAAGATCCACATCGACTATAACAATTTCAACTGTAAATAAATTAGCCCATAAATCACTTCCAACCTCATGAACACAATACTTATTTATCACATAAATGTATTGGTTATTTCCAACAACCTTAACTTTGTCGACAACCCTACATTGAGTATAAAATATATATAAGATGAATGACTTGTTATGACCTATCATTACTCCATTAGATCTCTCATTGCAACCAAAGCGAGAAAATTCCAATCTTTGAGAACGAAGGAAATAACTTTGTTTGCTATTTCATCTTCACACATGGTTTCTTAAAACAAATTGAAATATGGTTTATGTTGATGAATCATACTTTTGTGGGTTGATTTCTTGAGGGATCCCCTTCCCCCCCAAAGGCTCAAGAAGAGAGTGATCATCGTTTAACCCTGACAAATGCACTTTTCTTTCCAAGGGCTTCTTTATGGTATGTTGTCTTACCTTCAAAATTTTCCTTCTTTGACTTTTTCTATCTATGTTCAAAAAACACTTCTTACCTATAGCAAATCTCGTTCAGAAACTAGCACAACTCCTTTCTTTCCCCTTAATATTCTTAACAAACCAAAAAGAAAACCAAACCTTAACTAGATTTAAGATTGCATGCATGACAAAAAAAACTAACCCATATTAACTTAAAAACAAAGATTTTCTTTAGGATTTACCTGTAAAGTATTGTCTCACATCCCTTTTCGTCAAGATGGGATTCGAATTCCGAGAACTCATCAGCCTTGTCAGTGTCTTTAAGGGTGTCTATAAACATATTAGCGAAGCATTTCACCTTAGTGTGTCTCATAATTTTCTCGTAGCCAGTAGTGGCAAAACCATGGCAAAGACTGTACAAGATTCCACAATTCTAGGGATAAATCCTCCACCAATGCAAACCTATAATATTCATGTGGGAAACCTTAATAGCACTGCCTATGGTTTTCTTTATTCAAGACCAAATTATGCCCTAATGAAAATCACAAATCACAACGTAATTCTCTTTTAAGTTTTTTCCAGAGGAAATTGCACCTGGTCTCTGAATTTGACATTTTGCTATTATTACTTTGTGCATCTCGTAATTTTTTCATTTCCAGTAGTGGAAAAACCATGACAAAGACTGTACAAGATTCCACAATTCTAGGGAGAAATCATCCACTAATGGAAACCTATAATATTCATGTGGGAAACCTTGATAGCACTGCCTATGGTTTTCTTTATTCAGGGCCAAATTATGTTGTAATGAAAATCACAATTCACAACGTAATTCTCTTTTAATTTTTTTCCAGAGGAAATTGCACCTGGTCTTTGAATCTCACATTTTGCTATTGTGATTTTGTTATGCTTTGTGCCAATTGTTATTGAAAATTTATGAGAATGGTACTTCATGGCTCTTTCACTTTTGTTAAAACAACAAAATAGCATTATTCATTCATCTTGTACAATTACATGCTAAAGCACTTATGATATCCAAGGTTGTGCAACTGATTGCATAACCTTTGTAGTCTTTAAATCTATGGCTTAAACCGTTCGGTACAATTAATATGCATTATTCATTTCCAAGGTGTCCATTGTTATTTATACTCCAGGCTTCTAACTCTCAACATTTAAAATAAAACTTCACCATTCAAAGCCAAAACTGTAGCAACTTTTAAAAATGTATTAATTTTTTACGTTGTTTCCTGTGACCTCGGACTGATCGCCTGATCACGGCTTACTAATTCCATTGGATCTGGCCACAACCCTCTGCAGCGGCGTCTCCCTGCTTCATCATGGGATCAGAAGGGGGCCACGAGTCTTCCATGTCTCTTCCACCAGAGTTAGTGGACTTCAAGAAGCTAATCAAGATCTGTGGCAAGCACAAACTGAACGATTCACAACACAAATTTGTCAAAAAGTTGGATAGTACTCCCACAGTTTCCCTCCCAGCTGAAGAAACTTGTCGTTTGACTCTGAATCTAGCAGATTGAGGATTCATTGGACAGTTCACAAGCCTTTGGCCCTCCCCCAAGGCTGTAGAAGCATGGGTGTAGAGGAACTGGAGACCGTTAGTAAAGGAAGGCATCAGAAGTTATTATGTAGGAAAGGGATTCTTCGTGTTCGTGTTAAAAAAAGGAGAAGATAGAAGTCTCATATTTAGGAACAGACCTTACTTCATGGGCCCTCAAGGATTATATTTGAACAAATGGACCCCATATTTCGACACTACGCAAGATGGGTCATCGGAAGTTCCAGTGTGGGTGCGCCTTCCTCACTTACCCTTGCACTAGTGGAACCCAAATTCATTGGAAACCATTGGAAACACCCTTGGGAAATACATAGATCGAGCAGAGAGAAAGGACCAGTACTCCTGCATAAGAATCTGTGTCGAGGTAGATTTGGAAATAGAGTTACTGGAAGAAATTAATCTAATGGTCACGGACTGGTCACATATCCAGGAACTGGATTACGAACAACTCCCCTTCAAATGCAGGTTCTGTCATAACCACAGAAACTTTGTGAGATACTGCAAGAAAAAGTTTGTGGAAGATGCAAAGAAATCCAAAGAACAATGGATTCAAGCTCAGAAAACAACCTCGGTAAAGACAAACAACAGGAAAAAAGGGAAAGAGATGTCGATGGGGTTCGATGCGCCGGTAGTAAGGCAGGAACAAGAGAAAGGAAATAAAGACTAGTCAAGGACATAATCTATGGAAAATCCTTTTGAAATACTCAGGGAAGCAAAAGACAATCCAAAATCAGTAACTAAGGAGATAGAGCAATAAATTCTCCCTCCAGCAGTTGAGAAGGAAACGACAGAAGCACCCCACATTGGATCCCCATCAGGGATCTACTCATCACCTACCTATGCAGAGATAAAAAGGAAAAAACCTTCAGAATCTTTAGGTTTATCGGAAGATGAGTCATTTGAGAGGCCCTCAAAAAAAGCAGGGAGGAAATCTCACAGGGAATCCCGAGAGGAATAAGCAGAGAGATAAAAAATGCAGGGTAGCCAATCCACTATCGAAATGTCCATCGAGAGAAATACCAGAACAATACCTCCTAAGGGAGGTTCATCCCATCCCAATCTCAGTAAATAATGCAGCTAGTCTCTTGGAATTGCAGAGGATTGGGGAACCCTTTGAAAGTCGAAGCAGTCAAAGATATTTTGAAAATAGAAACCCTAGAGATACTCATGCTCTAGTAGACTAAGATTGAAGGGGAAACCCTTATTCATATCAGCAATTCAAAGTGGAAGAAAAATGCAAGGAAGGCCATAAGCGCCAAAGGCACCTCTAGGGGCCTAACAACTCTTTGTTCGGAAGAAGAGTTTCAATTAGAAAGCTCTTTTGAAACCTAAAATTGGATCTACATTGAATTCTATCATTCTTTAAGTAAGCTCGCCTTTTTGCTCTTCAACCTTTATGTTCCTGTTCTTCAGTCAGAAAATAAATATCATTGGCTAACTCTTGTAGATTTCATAAAAATATATTCCCCCTGGAATATAATAGTTGCTAGTGATCTAAATCTGGTCTTTGATCCAAAAGAAAAGAGGGGAGGAAACAATGGCAAGGATTAAATGTTGCCCCTGGTAGAGGACCTTATGCAGCAATGGGATCTTTTATATATCAAGCCAAAAAGAGGCATTTTTACTTGGACAAACAACAAAGTAGGGGTAGATCACATTGCTGCCTTTCTGGATCATTTCCTGGTCCAGAGTACATTATTGCTAGGAAAGGGGTTGATCTCCTTCAAAACTCTTCCAAAGTTGACTTCAGATCATAAACCCATCCTGCTTCAGCTGGAAGAGGAAGAGAATATGGGCCCCATACCCTTTCAATTCAGTCCACTTTGGATTGAAAAAGAAGGGTTCATGCAAAACATTATCTCAACTGGGTCCACTCTAGTGACAAGGTCTCCTTCTTATGTGTGGGAGCAAAAGCTAAAGGCCACGAAGATAGCACTGAAGGATTGGGTCAAACATCCCAGCAATACTCCAACTAGGAACAAAAAGGAGACTATTCAGCTATTAGAGAATCTTCAAATAGATCTTGAGATTAAGGAAATTACTTATACAGATTTAGAAAAAGAGAAAGCAGCCCAAGCTAAGTCTTTTCTCTCTTTTCGGAAAGAAGAAGAGTTATGTAGGATAAAGTCTCAAAGTATGTGGTTAAAGGCAGGAGATCGTAACGCCTCCTACTTTTATAGACAATGTAGAGTCGAACTATCCTGAAATCGCATTTCTGAAATAATCTCTCCAGACGGGACTCTTCACAAAGGCCATGAACAAATAAAGTTAGCAGTTGAAACTCATTATTAGAACCTATATAAAGATAATAGAGAAGGCATTAAGGAAGTCACCTCTGACTTAATTTCCCACATCCCTCTTTTAGTCACTAGGGAAGACAACACAACTCTCACAAAGCAATTTACTGAGGAAGAAATCTGCAGTGTAATTTGGTCCATGGAACTGGACAAGGCCCCTGGATCAGATGGCTTTTGAATCCATTTTTATAGGCAGTGTTGGGAAATCGTCAAGACTGATTTCTTCAGAATGGTAAAAGGTTTTCAACGAAAATCCAAAGTGGGAGGCAGTACAAACTCCACTTTTATTTCTCTCATACCCAAAGAAGTGAATCTAAGCACTTTTGAAATATTCAGGCCAATCTCACTATGCAACGCCTCCTACAAAATTTTGTCAAAACTGCTGGCAAACAGAATTAAACCCCATCTTGGGAAATGCATCTCATCCAGTCAGGGAGGTTTTGTCAAAGGGAGACACATCATTGACGATGTGATCCAAATGCAAGAAGCCATCCACTCTAGTTACCATCGGAAGGAGCAAGGAATGATAATAAAGCTCGACATGGAAAATGCATTCGATCGGGTAAGGCAATCTTTTCTTTACAAAGTTCTTCTCTCCTTCGGGTTTAGTACTAATTGTGTTAACTTGATCAAAGCATGCACAGAAAAACCATGGATAGCTCCACTTGTAAATGGCATACCGACCAGTTATTTTCAAGCCTCGAGGGGAATAAGGAAAGGTTGCCCCTTCTCTCCTTTTCTCTACATCCTAATGGTTGATTCATCGAGTATAAAGCTAACAATGTAAAAGAATTTTGGGACAGCTCCAGGAATAAGGATAATGAAAGGCATTGAGCCTATTAATCACGCACTATTTGCAGATGATTCACTGATGTTAGGGGGAGCCTCCATCAATATAGACAAGGTTTTCAGTGGAATTCTCCAAAATTTATGCAGCATATCCGGATCCTTCATCAACAAAAGGAAGAGCGTTGTGTATGGTTGGAATGCAGAGTATAAAGATATCCACCGAATTGCACACTACTTGGGATTCTCAGGTTTTGGAATATGGGAAAAAATCAAATACCTCGGACTCCCCTTAACTCTGGGCTCTAATAAAGCTTCGTTGTGGGATGAAGAGCTGAGCAAAATGAAATCCAAAATCAGAACCTGGGGTGGCTAATGGCTTACCAAAGCTGGTAAACTCATGTTAGTGAAATCAGTTCTCTCCTCCTTACCAATATATCAAGCTTCTTTTCTCTTAGCTACGAAAATGATGATGGAACAGGTCTCCAAGCTAATCCGCAATTTTTTATGGCAAGGTGGACAAGGAAACCAAAGAAAATTCCACTTAGTAAAGTGGGACACAGTCAAACGACTGCTAACAGAAGGAGGATTGCAAATACGTGATCCGAGGCTCATGAACATGGCAATGGGAGGTAAAATCCTGTGGAATTTATACTCAAACAGCAGGCACCCTCTCAGTATAATTATGAAGAAAGAGTATCCAAAAGGTGAATCTCTGTAACCTTCAGTCAATTAAAATTCCCAAAGGAATGATCACATGGAATCTCTGCAGGAGGGGGATCGATTTCTTCCAAAAAAATATGTACCATATCCCTCGTAATGGGAAAGGAACAATGTTGTGGTAGGATAAAATCATGGTGCATCCAGCTCTCGACAACGTGGAAGATATTAAAGGAGCCCGTGAGTGGCTAAAATCACAGGGATATATCATGCTGGCAGCAATCTCGTTGTGGGATGACGCTGGAAGTTGGAAAGCCTAGGCCATTCCACGATTACGACATTAGCTAAAAAACAACAACAACAACAACAACTTTTTCTCGTTGTGCTCATGGATCTGGCACCGATTCACCTGCAACAGAAGGATCGTTGGGGATGGGGGAAAATGGATTTACACGACTACGCAGGGGTATGCCTCTATGTAAACATACCAAGTGTCGACTCTACCAACAGAGTTCTGGAAGTAGGTCTGGGATCCCCTTAGTCTTCCCAAGATAAACTTCTTTTTTATGGGTTCTAATGCACAGAAAGTCTTTAACAAGAGAAAATTTGACAAAACATGGCATAATTGGCCCTCACAAATGTTCCATGTGTTGCAGTGATTCAGTAACTAGTGATCATTTGTTTGTGGATTGTAATTATGCCCAGGAAGTTTGGTATCTCACTCTCCATGGCCTGAATGTTCCATCTCCAGAGAAAATCTTGCTGGTAACGCTCTTCTCCACTTGGAAAACGAGATATCCTCATTTAATTCAAGGAAAATCTGCCTGGACTAGAATTTGGATAATAATTCCCAAATATGTGTGTTGGAATATTTGGCTGGCCAAAAATGACCAAATTTTCAATAATACTCAGCATCTACCTCTTAAGGTGGTTGCAAAAGCCAAAGCTCTCCTTATTGAAACAGTGGGCATCCAAACTTTTAAGAAGGGTTACTCGCTCCTCTCGGATGAAAAAAAAAATGGATGGGCATTTACATTTTTAAAGATAGAAAAAAGGAATCTGCCCAACCCAACATAAATCCAAGGTGGCACTTAAAAGACAAGGAATCAGACTTTCAAGCTTGGTGTAGGTCTCAAGGTAAAGCTACGATCTTCTTTGACGGTGCCTCCAAAGGCAATCCAGGGAGGGCAGGAGCTGGCGAAGTGATATACTCCTCGGATGGTAATAAAGTAGGAAGTTTTAGCTTGGGACTTGGCCAGAAAATGAACAATCATGCATAAATTCTTAGGCTACGAAAAGCCTGCTAGATAACTCGAGGTAAAGGGATTAAAGAAATACTGATAAAGATTTTAAACACATATGCTATTTTCAACAATTCGTTGCTCAACAAGACTTTACAAAGGTTGAGGTTTATGTTGTAAGACTTCTCTCCATACCTCTTGTTCCATATTCTGTGCAGATTAAACAAAGAAGCGGATGCAAAGGAAAATTTGGGCTGCCTTCTGCCACAAGGAGCTTTGAGAAAGAATGAGGACGAACCTAATTGGGCACCTATCCCATAGTCTTGAGATAAATAGAAAGGAGCTGGTATATAAGTCTTTAAGGAGACTGATGATTGTTTGTAATGAAGGTTGCTTTGGCTACGACCCAAACAATATTCTTTTTCTAAAATTTAACCGTTTTAGTTATAAAAAAAGCTGTAGCAACTTTGGCGTTCACAGTACCGACATAAACATATAAACATCACAAAATAAAGTAACTCTACAGCAATTCCATGCCCCATATCGACTAAATTCACATGATTGTGCAACCTTGTAATCTCT
The DNA here is from genome assembly GCA_001517045.1 of Pseudotsuga menziesii. Lineage (NCBI taxonomy): Eukaryota > Viridiplantae > Streptophyta > Pinopsida > Pinales > Pinaceae > Pseudotsuga > Pseudotsuga menziesii. Next base: position 106,207 of record LPNX011082292.1, on the reverse strand, counting down.
AGTACGTTAAAATACATGCGAGAATTTAAATATTTTTAAAACATATTAACGAAATAAAATGAAGGCAGATCTTGCACTTACTCTTGGAAGCTTATGTCATGAAATCAAAGACAAATTAATTGATCTACACAAGCAGAATGATCATATAGTATATGTTGTGATGGTGTCTCTGGAGTTTTCAAACACCAGCCTCATGGACATATCAACACTTCCAAACAAAATATCCTCCTCTTGAAATATCGCACCTGCTTAAGTTAGCTACTTGTTATGGGATTGTTGGGGACACAGGTAATGGGGGCCATGAGAGTAGTCGATCAGTCTGCAAAGTGTAAAGGGTATGCTCTATCTATTGTAAAGTACGTTGTTTCACCTTTCTGTATGTGGTGTCAGTAGTAACGTGTCTCTGATGAAGGCTATTGGAATTAAAATGAATGTGTCCTCTTTAGTTAAGGTTCTGTGAGATTGCTATATGATGGGGCCTAAATGAAGGGTAGAAATTTCTCGTAAGATGTTGGCAGCAATTGTATGTGTAAAGCCTATCCTAAATAGGAGCTTCCATTATATATGATATAATACACAATAAAAATATTGGGTTATAAAGGCCAGGAAAGACATAACCTTAAAAGATAGATTTAAGTGACTCATACCTACCACACGCTTCACAGTCCATTGTAGAAACATAACTTGTACAATTATATATCAATAAGTATCTCTCTGAATTTTATTGAAGATAATACCAAAATAATTAAGTTAGAGAAAGCTGCAATTCTTTGCCATTGCTGAATATGTTCATGTTGTTATCGCCTTACAATACATCGATTTCAGCGTACAAATTGGCAAAAACTCTGGGGATATGGTTGTCCATATGATAATAATGATAATGAAATGGACATAGCCTGGGAACATAGCTAGGAAAACTCTGGGGAACATACCTGTGAGATCATGGCACGTATTTACATGTACTCAACCACTTGTTGCACTGAAGAGGTGCATTCTACAACCCAGTAGGAGAGAGATGTGTAACTCATGTTGTGCTCATCCTAGAGTTGAGACGTGTCCTTAAAAAATGTTATTAAAAATACATGCCCACTTAAATTAAATTTAAATTATTTAAAATTCAATATATACCAGTATAGATCTCATCTTAACTATGGCTCTACCAAGCGCCGAGAAGGATCAAGTTCTCTTGAGGGGCAAACCCTTTTTAATTTACAAAAATGTCTAATAAGTATTCCTACTTGGGAAGGAAATGACCAACTTGCTTAAGTAATTTCAAAATAGGGTAAATACCACTAGAAGAATGAGCTGAGTAACATTAATAATCATATAATCAAATAGTTTTCCAAAAATTGCTTTACTTGTCTTTCTTTAAAACTAATAATGAATATTAAGAGTAGTTAATAAGTAAAATAATCCATATAAAATTTTTAAATCTAGATTTATTGGAATTTGAAAAACATTTTACCATCAAATGAAGATTTTAAACATTTATCCAAATGTTTTTGAGAAATGACTTCTTTTCTCTATAACTAAAAATGAACATTTACATGTTAGGGTTAACCTTGACTTGGGAATGACTAAAGATATAAGTGGTTTAAGGCACATGGTTTTAGTGGCCTCTGGTTTCTTGCTAGTTGTATTTGCATTTAAAGAACCTTATAAATATGGTTGTAATATTTCATTGTAATCATTATTATTCTGTAATTTATTTTCTATCACATATTTTATTCCTAACATTGCTTAGGTTTCAAGTCAACCAAATTTTAAATTGAAATTTGATATATAATTACATAAAGGTGTTTTACAATTTAGCTAATTTTAAATTAAATTTTATATGTTCTTGGTCTTATAATTTTTCTTTTTACTACTCAAGTCAATTGAATTTTACTCACTTTGTAAGACTGTGAGTATTGCCTTAATATGGTTGTTTATTTATAAGAGTATAATATTTTGTTGTTTTTTAGTTATAAACGACATGTTATAATTTTTATTTATTTTTACTTATTATTATTATTATTATATTTATTGCGTCGATATGTGCCACATCAACATCAGCGTTACAAACAGGACACATCTCACCCATTTGAGCTGTAGAAAGCACCTCTCGACGCAATAAAACAACATAAATTATATAAACTAAAATCATAAACATTGGATTACACATTTCCTCAACATTTTCACTCTAAAAAAGGGTTTGCACCTTGAGAGATTTGATAATCCCTTTTCAGATGGATCTATGATGATTTATAAACAATTCTAAAAGCATTAGACACAATAAAATCTTTAAAATCTTTATGTATATTGGAAGCACCATTTTACATGAAAGGAAGGCGAAGCCGTTACGTCCATTCCTATATTGAAGTAGGCCATAATAAGGTATGTAGGAATGGTGCTTTGCAAATCTCTGTTCTTTTATATATACATCTATTCCATCACAAAAATAATACATATCTTTTACGTTCAACGTTATGTTATCATTTTCACTTAAGGGACTAAGGAGTTTTGTTCAACCTTGTTCTTCTTTCAGATAAGTGGAGTGGGTTTCGTATCAATGTCCAAGTTATCCAAACTTGGTGGATAGTTATGCCTTGTTCTATATATTGTTAAAATCACAAGAAAGCCATATTGTTAACTTTATTTTTATATTTTTAAAGCTAAAATCAAAATTCATTTAATAACATACTTAAACACTATTTAATATTTTTTTTAATTAATGAAAAATAAATATTATTTTAAATTTAAATGTTATTTACCTAAAAATATTATTTTTAATATAGAAATGATTAATTAATAATATTTTTTATTTATTTATTTTATTATTAAAAATAAATAAAATAATTGTTTATCTCACTGGATATTATTTTTTATAAATTATATTATCTTGCTAATTATTATATTGTATTACTAATGATGGTAATATCACACAATAATGTTTGATGAATCTTTTAACAAACACAACATAAAAAAAGATATTTCAAATCATCCACCATAGCCACCATTCAAATGTGACAAGTTGAGGGCAACCACAATATGCATGTGAATTTAACATGCATGAACAAATTTGATCTCCTATGAGTCATTACGTCTCTCTTCCGATCCAATACATCTCTCCCATTTACTTACAAGAAGACAAACTAACTTGCATTTGAGATTTTCATATGAAATCACCCATATTGATGTGTGAGCAAATTTCATAGCGGCAGAGACCTCCAAACAAACATCCAAATTGCCCATGTATTTGAATATCTATGAGGAAAATATTCAAATATATAAAGCATCCATTAGTGTAGAAAATGGATATCAACAAAAAAAAGGTGAAATTAATTATGCTACAAGGATGCAAATTTTGAGCTAAGTTGAGACTTTGTACCTATGTGCAAGTACATAGTATTCTAGAATGTACAAAGAGATTCACTACTATAGTGGTTAAGATTGAAATCGGCATGCTAAATGCAATCTAATAACAATGCCTTAATAATAAATATCCAATGGATAAACAATAAGTATTAATGCGAACATGTTAAAATGTTGCATTTCGGTGAACATATAATCTAGAGTACAGATTTTGAGAAGCATTTATTCATGTACTTTCTTTCTCAAAGTATATGCAAAAGAAAAGACCTGCATGAATGAAATGGAAACGAAATTTGAATTCAACAATTGTACTGAACTTCCATTGGCAATTATGGTATTGAGCATTGTTCCACCATATGTTTTATGCAGTGAAATTGTTTTTAGTCCAAGTGTTTCATTTGTTTGAATTGTTTTTAGTCCAAGTGTTTCATTGAAGACTTACATCACAAAAATAATTATAGGTATGCTATGAGCAATTTTTAGGACAATATTTGGAAAGTTAGTAATGGGTATTTTTTGAAAACAAACATGCTCACACTACCAGTACACCATGATGTTAGTAGGGAGCACCACTCTCTTGTTATCGTCTTAATCTGCATAAGGATCGCGGTATGTTTTTGTGGACTACTTCTATCAACCAATATAAGATATTCATTTTGTATAGAGAGATAGTTTATGTCATAAAAACAATTCCAAGAAATATATGTTAGGCATGTGAAGGAGGAACTCTGTGGTATTGTAAATGAAAAATTTCCAACAATACTCAAATATATATCTCACATGAAAATACAAAATATATATTTCCAATTAAATATTTAAGGAAGAAGGCTAAATGTTATACAATCTTAGCATTTTGGTGTTTGCCATCATTGGAATATGATCATGCACTGTTTACTAAACGTTTAGTTCTCGGTTTTTGAGGTTGATTTTGACATTTCCTTGTTTTCCATCATTAGAATCCAATTTGCAACGAACAATATTGTAAACACTCATAATAAATACATGCTCTAAGCATTGATTATGCTTATTGCGCGATCTTTCGTAGATTTCACAAATGGTTTAGATGCACAACAAGATTATGAGCATCAACTAAAAAAAATTGCTATGTGTAGGGAAGCAAGTAACGTTATCCTACAATTTATGGGTCCAATCAAGGTTAATGAATGGTGCACTTGGATTGGTCATGGAAATTGTATACACACCTGGATCTAGCCCTCTTAAGTTACCATCCTATGTTGTCATGGAATTCAATGATAATTACATTGGTCAGGCTCCATGGGACCAATCTCAACCAAAGAACATACCAATTCCACACATAAATATAAGTAACAAGAAACAAATCCCCCTCAAGATGGCTTGGGCATTGACTATTCATAAATCCCAAGGATTGACATTAACAAGGTCAATCATTGGCATTGGTAACAATGAACGTCAAGGATTGATCTTCACAACAATTCCATGTACTACAACATTAGAAGGAATCCAAAGTACACCATCGTTATCCTTCAAACACTTTATAAAGATGAAAGACACTTCATATGTCTCGCTTCGAAAAAAGAAAGAGGCATGCCTTCATTCTTTGTCCCTTTCACACTTAAAATTGGAATCCTCAATCCCTGCACTTAGCCTATCAAATGAAAATACCAATGTTGATTTTTGATATATTTAAGCCAAACTTGATCACTACTTATCCCTTTATTGGTTTACTCACATATGTATACTTTTTCATATGAGTCACTTTCATTGACTACAATTCCTACCATGAATTAGTTAGACTTACTTTCAAAACATAAAATTATATTGTCTACATACACATACATTTCTCTCATTTTACAACATATTGAAGTTATTCTCAGCGTTTCATTTCCCCTACTTTGAAGGTATACTAATACAATAATTAAACTTCAATATATTAAATAAAATACAATCTTATATTTTCTTCTTCATTAGTTGAAGAGAATTACAAATATTACAAATATTAAAGATTGAATTAACATAAAGCAATAAACGTATATTTTGGTGGATAAAAGTGTGATGGTGGTTTTTATCTTTCTTTAAATTAAAGTTCAAATATTTTGAAAGACATGTTTGCCTCTCATAAATTATGGTGCTTCACAAACATGTCACTTATACCCCTAATAAATATGTCACTTATTTTTTTATTAGAAATTGATCATGGGTCTATTCCACTTATTTTTTTATTCGAAATTGATCATGGGTCTATTCCATTGCAAAGATTTCATAAATCTAGACTATGATCATGGGTCTATTACATTGCAAAGATTTCATAAATCTTGACCAGTACACTGTCTTTATCAAAATTATGTCACTTATACCCCTCTTATTAAAAATAAAATTTAATAGAATGAAAAATTTATTTTAATAATCCCACTTACTCATGTTGAAAAAAAATTACAAATCTCTTTTATTAAATTGAATAAATTACAAATCTCTTTTATTAAATTGAATTTTTTTTATAAAACTATTTATTCTTAACAAATAACTTATAAAACAAGTAGCCATCCTCACCAAAATTTACAAAAGTGATTTCTTGTTTTACGAGGATTACTTACTCCTCAAGCATCACCATAGAAAGTGTCACGTAACCTTTTCTTTCAATGAACTCATCACCAGATAAAGTGTCACGCAACCTTTTATTGGTCCACGGGAGAGAAAATATGTATTTTTTATTAGTTAGTATTTGTAAAATATTTAAAAATTAAAAAATAAATAATTTAAAAATCTATTTATTATAGTTACTCTTTAATAAAATAATAAATTTCAATTTTATTTTAAAATGGTTAGACGATTAAATTTTAATGATGTGAGGTGTTTTGTCGATAAATAATTAATATTTAATTTAAACATTAAAAAATAATAGTGAAGGTTTATATAGTTCTCTAGGTTAGCTCAAGTGGTTGAGATTGTTTATGCTAGCAGAAGGTCTCAAGGTCAAATCCTTGGGTGGCTATGAAGGGGCCTTACTCGATGTCTCCACCGGGTTAGGCCCAGTAATCAGGGCTATTTTGCCATTGAAAATATAATGACAAATGCGGGCCTCGTAAATTAATAATCTCTACCAAGAAAAATAGACAAAGACATTTAAAATTGTAGGCATTTCTTTTGTGCATATATTATTTATTCTGTATGTCATTTTTCAATTGTGTTAAACAAATTAAGTGATGACTTTGGCACTTTACCTATCCCTCGTAAATTAATAATCTCTACCAAGAAAAATAGACAAAGACATTTAAAGTTGTAGGCATTTCTTTTGTACATATATTATTTATTGTGTATGTCATTTTTCAATTGTGTTAAACAAATTAAGTGATGACTTTGGCACTTTACCTATCCCAACCACATTTTATTTTTGGGATATTTATACCACGCTATGTGGGATTGAATTGAAATCAAAATAAAGTTAGTGTTTTTTTTAGTATGATAGTTATAATAATAATTTAATTCTTAAATTGCCTGTGGGGTGCAGAGTAAGTGGTAAAGTGGATTTGTTAAAATTGGTTGTAATTGGAAGGTCTCGTGTTCAATTCCCCCCCAAATTTACCCGTGCGCCATGGTTCGGGCCCTATGGATGCACCTAGGGGTATAGTGGTAGCGGGATTGGATCCTTGGACCGCGTGTCACGCGAGTACTAGCCCATTCCTAGTTGCCGATTCCCCTAGTAACAAAAAAAATAAAAAATAAAAAATAAAAAAAAATAATAATAATTAATTCTTAAATTGTGACCTAGCTAAACATTGAATCATCATAACTAAACTTTGATTTGGTTTATGGAGTTTTTTTTATATAAATAATCATCATCAAACTCTATGCACATTTATTAAAATAAACATAATAATTAAAAATTATTATTAACATTGAATTATTCTCGTATATTATGGTTTAGCCGAGCTAGAATATGTGTATGCCCCTAAACAAATTGAAAGATGTCACTTGTATTATTGCATTTGCTATGATTGATCGCTTTGACTTCATGAAGTTTCTATTAGGAAATATATGTGGTTTTACGGGTACTGTCATGCCAATCATATAAATTCTTCCCTTTCTTAATGATCTAATCCACTTCGACAGAACTGCATAGAACAACTAGCTAGGAGTGCACATATCTTTGGTAGTCGTTAGCTTGTTTTACTTTGTTATTTTATTGGTAATATCTAATATAAAATATAATTCTAATTACCATAAAGTCGTGATTGAAACAGGATGTCTACACGGGACCAACCACGCCGTATTGCTAGGTGTTTCACATGAATGTGGTATCATGGTCGGTTGATGTTGTTGTACAACGTCTAACGATGAACATAATCCATCACCATCATCCATGGTTATCAATGCATGCCCGTTAAGTCTAATTAACTATCGGCTAATCAGAGACCAGTAAGTATTGTTGTTACGAAGAGGACTGTTGTTGCGAACAAGATTGTGCTTAACACAACAAGCATGATTAACATGGCAAAGAGGCCCACATGCAAACTTTTTAATGGTTAATTTTGGGAAAATGTAGAACTATGGTTGGAGGTTTGTAGGTGTCCTCATGCCACTTCTGGCTAGAACCAATGAGAGTCGAAACAATTAAATAAATGAGCATTGCATTGTTCATGAACAACAAAATGCTCTATTTCCAGAAAACCTGCAATTGACAGGAATTAAAAAAACTACACAATTTGGTAGCAAAATTGTTGATGTGTCTAGTATAATGGTTGCAATGGAGAGAAATTTTAAAAAAATGCAGAATTTTGTAGCAAAGTGGTTGATATATTGAGTATAATGGTTGTCATCATAGAGTTTAATGAATAAATCATTCTGAACATAATAAACATAAGGTATAAATACAATGTAACCCAGTTATTTAGATTATTATCCTCCACCTAAATATCAACTAAAATGTGATGTGTGTTTGTCAATAAGTTTGCCACATAGTATCTAATGAAAATTACCATTTAAAAACTAAGTCAAATATAATAAAACAACAACCACAATTAAAAACTTTGCTTACCATTTAGCCTCAATTGTCATACTAATTGCCATGGTTTTTGCACATAAATCCCTCGGTAAAGTTGAATATTGTATTGAAAAGGATATAAGCTTAAGAGATATAAGAATGAGGTTGAGATTGTGATGCAACATAATTGGGATTTTTAATGCACGCATGGATACTATGTCGTCATTCGCAGCCACTTCGCCTCATGTCCTATTCATCACCCTCACCTCCAACGCATGATCTATTTACAATGCCAAGTGTTGGTCTATGCTCATGTAATATTGGCCTAAATTGTTTCCTGATGTAGAGCATTCGTTGCCCTCATGTGCTTCACAATATATGTTCGGTGTGCCAAGTGTTGGTTTATTTTCATGTATTGTTGATGCCAAATTACTGACCATGTATACTCACAATTTTAACCTCATGGGACCATGCTTGAGTGGATGGTCGGGCGTATATCCACTGTATATATTAATCGTAAAAGAGCAAAAATAATCCTCAACTCAAATAATGGCATTCGTCGTTATCTATTGGATATCAAATAAATAATTAAATTTATTTAATGGTGTGCCTCATAATTAAATTTGAATGGTGTGGATCAAAGGTGAGAGCGATATTCTTCAATAAGAGTTGACCTGTTTTCCTATAAAAAAAGTTTCGATCTTTATCAAATTTTTGGCCCAAGATGGGAAAACTGCCTAGGTAATCAAGTATTCTGATCACTAGCATGTTCAGAAAAGATAGAGACAGCACGAGAATGACTTTTCGGATCTGAGATTGCTTCATAAATATTCATACATGATGTGATTGACGATTTTTATATAAATTGTGACTAATTTAACCTCAATTATACATTCAAAATATTTCTTTGAGTGACTACTCACTACAAAAGTAAGCTTTGCAATGAAAGGATGCTCAACGCTTTATAACAATTTATCTGTCATCACTTCTTATTTTCTACATGAAACTGATCCTCCACCTTACAAAACACAACCAATATTTGGCATCATGATCTTATCTAATGTGCCTATGATCTTGATAGCATAAGAGAACTTCAAGAAAGTTCTTGCTAATTTCCCATACCTTTTAAGTTATATCAGAATCCTGGAGTCTTTGTTCCAACTGCAATATACACCAGATTTGGTCAAAGTTGGATTACTCATCCTGCATTAGATACGATTAAAATCAGATTCTTAACCAGGTTCTTGGAAGCAGAGAGTTCAAATAAGATTAAGGTTGACAAAATTTTCTCAACCATGAACAAAAGCAATCCCTACCTGTGCAATCCTTTTCCTGTTTCCTCCTCTGAAATAAATCCTTTATTAATGTATTTTAGGGATGGTGGAAAAAGAAGTCTGAACATAAGAATATGCTAGGAGAAAAGCAGCAATGCTTTGTGTGTATATTGATGGAAATGTAATGCCAGACTCTTCTTGATATCTTATGTGAAATTCTTTTGTAGTTAGCATATTGATAACTTTTTTATCCGTGTATGCTTTAGCCCCATCAAACTCAACGCCTTTTTTTTAACGAAAACCAGAGAAATTTATATATATATATAAAAAACTGAACACATCCATCCTTACAGAGTTTGAAACCAAAATTTAGAGCTACTATAGAAAGATAGACATAAGTTTCTACTATTGGCTGATAATTAGATGATTCTAGACCTTTTGTTGAAGCAATTTAAACCCATGGAAGGGTACTGCCTTACAAACTGATTGTTCAACAATATACAAAAAAACATTTATAAACATGGAAAGAAAAATCTATTTCTTTTGAGCTTCAATCCCTTGGGTCAACTAGGTGACCGAGGGCTCTTCCATCTGAAAATCGCCAACAGCTGGGGATTCCTGGAAATGGTTGCATTGTGTCATGCTAGTGAGCTTCTAAACCTCCTCCTTTATAATATCAACTCTCCCAATTAACTCGTGCAGCTCTTGGGTGTTGTCATCGATTTTGGATTCATGACATCCTAGCTGGTTTGAAATGTATCTTGCATTTGTGGCCACCACCTTGTTCTTGTTTACCCTTGTTCTAACCATTCTGTAAATCCAACGCATTCCACTTTGCAAATCTAAGAGAGAAGCTTTGATATCTTCTATATCCTTTGAGGTCACCATGATTTCCTGTACCTACCCTACCGGATGTGTCCAAGAAAGGAGTCCAACACTGCAAGGTGTAGTTGTACCTGTTCTATGCAAAGTCGAGGTGGAAGAATGTTGGTCCGATGCTAACCGTTGTGGCTCTAATTTTGCACTACCATTGTCGGGCAGGTGAACCAAATCATATTCGGCCTGAGTGTTGTTAAGCAAACCTGCAAAAAGGGAGGATAAATATATTTCTGGAGAAATGATGCATGGAGAGCGCAAATCTAGTTCATAAGAATGCAGAGAGGAAGGGGGAAGGGAATTCATGATGCTCGTCGGGTCTGTGGAGCGTGTGAGTGATTTATAGGGGATTGCATTGCACAAGGTGAAGGGACTACCCATTAAAGCCTTCACATGGCCGAGACCGCCATTTTCCCAATGTCGTTGTGTCAAGGGACGCATGTTCCTCATGCAAAAAGTGAGATCGTCGTAGGTGTTGGCGGGGGNAGCCTTCACATGGCCGAGACCGCCATTTTCCCAATGTCGTTGTGTCAAGGGACGCATGTTCCTCATGCAAAAAGTGAGATCGTCGTAGGTGTTGGCGGGGTGAGGCCTAAACGACCCCCTAGTAACAAGGGAAGTAAGGGACATACTTATAATGTTGTTGGTCTCTTATTGAGACAATTCCAAAGTTATTCTCGGTTTCTTTATTTGCCATTTTATCTGCAAAAGCATTGTTCTTCCTCAAGATGTGGTAATAGGTGGTGTGTAGGGTGGTGTTATTTCTGCTGATGCGCTCGTATAGTCTTTTGTAGTTGGCTGCACCATGATTATGGCCTTTCCTCGTTTTCTAAATGACTTGTTTTGAATCCCCAAAGACAATGATTTTTTTGATATTGTTCTTTCTGACTAGTTCCAGGCCAAGGTATAAGGCAAGCCATTCAGCTTCATTGTTAGTCTTCCATCCAATCCCCCATGCATAGGTAGTGATTGTATTTCCTCCGAGATCAAACATTATCCCACCCGCACCTGCTTCCCTAGTCCATCAAACTCAACACCATTGATGATGGGTGAGATGTTCAATCCATTTAAACCACTAGAAATTCCTCTTAGATGACCTAAATTATATTTAAAAGGATGAAATCTTGCTAGACCAGCTAATATTCACAACCTAGAGATTAACATTGAACGTTAAAATTAAATGATTTTAAATTTCAAAGCTCGATGAATCGACAATCAATCAAAATCTTCAGCTGTGATGTGGGTACCTGGGCAGTCGACAAATAAGTTGCACCATTACAAACCAACACATCCAACCAAATTCAAATGCATGACAATGCAATTCTCTTTGGGAATTCCAACAGCTTGGGCCATTTTCTCCACCTTAAGAAAATAATCGTAGGCCATGATAATATGTCATTCCCTAGTATCCCCAAGAGTTTTGGGAGTATCAAGCAACCTATTGCGAAAACATTCATGGGAGCTTCTGAGTAGCCCTGCCAACCCAGGCAAACTCCATGAAAGCTTAAAGTGAAACTCCATTAAAACAAATATTCTATCCAATTGTTGTAACAAAAAAAGATTGCCACCCGTGGGCATGACCAAATTTTCATAGTTGTGCGTTAAGCAATGTGATGTAGATGCGAACGATGAGAGTTTAAATATTGCAATAGTTTTAGTTGAGTATTCATTCTTGATTGTCATTATCATGCCCTTCATTGCGCACATTAATGGCCATTTGACAGTCATGCAATGTGCATTAATTAACATCAACACCCATTAATGACCATTTGACAGTGGTGCAATATGATAGGTTAGAACTGTAAAAATGTACATCTAGTGTGAAATCATCACGCCGCCAGGGGGTGGGCAACAATTCCCGAGACAAAAATCACTGCTTGCAACCAATCACATTTCATAATTCTTTTTTAAAAATTATGTTTAATAAATAAATGGTTTTACAAAGACTAACTATGAAGGGACATAAAAATTTGCATTGTATGATTGAAATAATCTACCTTCCTGAATACTATATATCCCCTACAGGGACATAATAAATAATAATTATGTGTAATGATGTATACAAGTTCTATCCACCAACATCCATGTGAAGATTTTGTTTCCTTCTAGATGCATTCATTTTTCGTCCACTGTATACCAATGATTAGTGAGGAGATAAAAATAATGTTTTTTCCCTTCCAAATGCATCCATTTCATTTATGCTATATATTATCGATGATCATCAAAGAGACATAAATAATGCATGTATGACTGCAAACGAGTTGTCTACTCCCGATTGTGAAGGTTAGCGATAGTGAAGAAGTCCCGTTGAATGATGCTAATGATGTTTTTTCTCGCCCAAAGGCTCTTCTTCCACCTCCCCCTCCTTCTCCACCGCCTCTTCAAAAATGTGCTAAGTTGAATAACATCGTTATAAGGAATAATGTTGTGGGGATTATGTAGAAATGGGTGAACTACGATAAGCAGTGGAAGTGGCGGTGGCGGTTTGCTACGACCCTCACAAGATTTATGTTAGTAGAGAGATGAAGAAGGTATCTGAGTGATTGACGAGGAGTCATTGAAGCTTATTATGAAGCAATATTTTTTTTTATGGTTGTCAGGTTTTTTATTGTATCTTTACAATGATAGAACCAAGTTTTTTATTATCAATATTATGAACTAACATATTTTTAGAGACGAAAAACTGAGTACTTCCCCGTGATTCATGAATGGTAAACGGGGTAAACCATCGACCTTGAATATGGGGCATGAATCGACAAGGACATCGAGTGAGGCCCTCAACATTCACATAGATAGCTAGCCTAGGGACTTGACCCCATTACATCCTACTTGTAGCTTGCATAACTCAACCACTCGAGCTAATGTCCCATCGAGTTGTTTGCATTTTAGATCTATTTTAACAATAACTTTAACGATTGAGGGAATTTTGACATGAGCCTTTGAGATAATTTTGATGTTAAACATTTTATATTTATTTTAGCAACAATTTTGATGATTAAGTGACTTTAGCTATATATTTAATGTGTTTTTTATGTTAGCATTTTCGATTTAATGTTTTTTCCCCACAAAAACGACTACTTATTTATATTATATATAAAAGAGGTCTTGGTCGAATTAGAAGACATGTAGATACAAAAATGCTCCTTTTATGATGAGAGATGGAGTTCTTATAGTTTCAAATTATATACAAACTACAAAATAACTGCATTCTTTTATGATCCGACTATTTCTATATATTTGATTGGTAAAGACAGAATTAAACTTTCCTAGAAACAAAATGCACTTCACAAGAAAACATTGAAATGAAAATTAGCCATCTACGCTTGAAGCTTCTAGCTTTTGATATGCTTTTGAAGGAGAACAAAAGGAGGAGGAATCCCCACCATTAGTCTTTGCATCTTCATCTAAGTTTTCATGAATGACCAAGCCTAGCGAGTTTCTATCCATTGAAGAGATGTAATTCAAAATATTGCCAAAGTCCTGAATAGAGTCCTGTAACACTGTTATTAATTTTTCTCAAGCAACATATTTATCTTTCCATGATTCTATCTCAATTTAAACCATTGTCAGTTTTTCCCTAATATTCTTCATTTGAGCTTCAATAAGATTGTGTTTTATCTTAGCAATGAGTTGATCCCTAACATATTTTTCATCCCATAATTTCTACCATTCGACAAACTTTTGGCTATCACTGTCCATAGTGCCTTTTGGGTCAACCTGTGGATTCACCTCCATTCACTCAGTGGGTTCCTTATTTCCCTTCTCATGATCCATTTTACTTTGAAGAGAAAATGCTACTTCTAAAGCCCCAGCCAAGATTAAAATAATTCTAATAGAACTCGTCGAAAGGAACCTAATATTCCTATAGTTCAAAGGGCCCAATGCTACAACAATCATGTATTTGGAGACAAGCTCTAGGTTAATGTAAACAATTTGTTTAATTTCCATGTATTTGCTGCAAATATCATGGATTAATAGGCCAATATGTGAATTTACCTCCCACATAGAATTAACTAACATTGAAAAGAAACTATGAAGTAACGCTTGTAATCCTTTGGTACAATCCCACCTAGCTCGAACAATTTTCTTGAGATCGTTGCAGGTGTTCAAGAGCATACCTTGAGTAGGTCGACATGCACCACCCAAGGAATGATCTATGACATGAAAGAATTATTTGTCAATCTCCCCTTTCTTTCACTAGATATCATCATTGCAACAACTCCAAAGGCTATTAGAGTTGAGCCCTTGATTAGGTTGATAGCCTCGAACCCAGTACTGAACACCAATATAATTTAGGATTTCCAAAAACCTGTTACTATAATGAAAGAAACCACATAAAGGAAAAGGAATATATCTTCAAATATAAACCCACCAGCCTCTTTGGATACCTCTGCAATAGTAGTCTCTCTACACAAGTGAATTACTTGGAAATTCAAAGGCATGCCTTCAACCACTTGACTTTCACCATCCCATAACTGCTTTTCAATCTTTTATTTGATTCTCTAGGAATAATCACCACAACTCAACCATATAATAGGGATGAGCTCACCACCTTCAAAATTCACAAGTAGGTGAGCATCACTGCTTAGAATTGAGTTCTTTCCTTCGCCAATGTACTGCTCTAGTTGCGTGGATTGATGCTTCAACTCCCTACGTAGGAAATACTAGCTAAAATCCGCAACCCCACAATCAATGGATTGTGTCGAAGAAGGAGACACCATAATATTAATTTGGTGTCTATCACCATCCTCAATCTCATCAAAGTTGTGGGAGGAGATCCACCATACTGAAGTGATCTTCATTATGATCAATTCCATGCGAGTGAAAGGAGTTGTTAGAAGTAGCTTCATTAAATAGCCCTTGAACTCATTAAAAACCTAATTAGCATCCAAATATATCATTGAATTCCCATGCCAGATGTCGATTTCTCTACTCGTATGACTTACACTACCATGCATGATTAAATTCCTATTTTTTTGTTCATGGAGTCTAAATTAGGGGATATATTGTATAGTGGTTGCACCATTACTTATTAGAGTCCCTATAGTAAGATTGCAAGTCAAATTTATCCATTGATCAACCTCTTTATTTAGAGCCCGCAACACATGGAAGAGCCCAACCTCCCTAATACTGTTAGCTTCACTTCGGATCCTCGCCAGTAAACAACCTAATATTAAATCTTTAGGATTTGTGTGGAAGCCTAAATGCATATTAAAACCATTGAGTCACCAATTATGTTCAAGAGATAAATTTCCATACTTTTATCTTGCTTCAACCCCTGCCAAATCGCCAAAGCTTCTTTGTGATTATTTGCCATAATTTCCAATCCTCAAGTAAACTCTTTCTCACGATTTCCTCTAAGGTAAAAAAAACAACTCCACACCTACCAACCCTAAAAGCATTTTAGATTTAATGTTAACTATATATACATATTGAGAAATGAAATTTGTAATTTTTAAAAACAAACATTTAAGAAATGAAAAAAAATTATTTTGATTTTTATTTCAATAAAAATGTTTATATATAAAATAAAACTATTATGCCATAAAATAAACATAAACATGTTCACACATAACATATTTAATACTAAAAGAAACACATTCACATAAAATATTTAGCATAATGAATTGTCATCTAGTCATGAGAGTCACTCACATTCATATAATCATCATCTTTTTTATTCTTTTATTTATTTTCCCTTCCAATGTTGAAAACAAATATAAAATAATTATGATTTTCTTCACATATCGATAAATATTTTTTTAAAATGAGACTTAGAAATTTATATCCATGCATTTATTTACACTCAAAAGTTGGAGTATGAACAAGTGCTCTTGAATCAATCCAACCTTTATTATCATTTTTTCAACTAGAAAAACAACATACTTGTTATTCATTAAGAATTAAAATATTTTTTACATTGTTTAATCATATCAAGAAATGGCATCTATAGCTTGGAAGTGTTCCCTAAGCATAATAACTATACTTTTTTTTTCCAAAAAAAATAATGGCAATTCTGCCTATTATAAAGAACCACATTGTAAAAAAGAGGCCATAGCCTATCGCTGAGAAAAGCTTAGGAAAAAGTAAAAAATAAGAGTTCTATAAAATATACTAAAAAAAGTCCAAGAAACATAAGAAGCATAAATAAAAAGATCACGTAGGCTGAGCAAGAGGTTCATGTTCAATGACATGAGATCCATGGCCATCTCAAAAGTGCAAGTCGAATTCATCCATAAATAACCTAGTTTTTTAGACAGAATTGACAGTCATGTTCCTCTCTTGGTAAACATGCCAAAAAGATAGATCTATTAAAAGGCCCATGTATCTCAAGATGTCTTCATAAACCGGTCCGAGGAGATAATTTTTGGGAGGTCTTCTAAAGTTGAAGCAATCAATGACCAACAAAGAATCCCCGAAATCCTACAACTAAAGAAAGCCAAGAGAATGTGCCAAGTGGAGAATAAGGCAGAGAGCTTTAAATTTTGCCATATTATTACTAGCTCTGCCAACACCCGCCACAAATTTGATCGAATGATCCTCATAAAAATAAAGAACACCCCCTACACCAGCCATCGCAGGCTTTCCCTGTGACACCCTATCAAAGAAACACCAACATAATGATTTATCACTAATAATCTCCTTGATGACCCTTTGTGCAGTTTGAGCCTTAACATGTGGGAAGGAGTGAAGAATGACCACAAATTGAGAAGTGTAAATTGAGGCTGAAGCAGGAATATCTTGGAAGATAGCTTTGTTGCACGCAAGCCATGCGCCCCAGATCAACAACACATGCAAAACTTTGAAAGGAATAATGGATTGGTTGTGATACCAAATCCACCAAGCATCAATGAGATCAATACTGTGTTAATTGAAATGATAGCATAATAAATGTACTGCATTCACTATACATACTTATATAACCAATTGTAACATATGACAAAAAAAATCCTATTTAATTGGGATCCTTCCCTATAGAGACATCTGAAAAAAGAGAGGACAAAATAAAAAAAAGTACTCATTGATCTGTTAGAGACAACTCCAATAAATAACGGTTAAGAGTATATGAGCTAGTCATCACTTCTTGTACCAACTCTTCAACAAAAAGGACACCTATAGCCAAATCTAGAGCCATCTTAAATAGAAGATCTACTTCCTTGTTGAAATTCCTATATATATGCTTGAAGGAAATTTCTAAAACGTCTCTTGAAACATTTTAATGCACCTTTTTTACCATTCCAATAAGAATATTTAAGTGAGCATTTACCAAATACCTAGTCAATGATCACGTGGGAGTTTCCTGCCACCAATAAGTGGGTTACATGTTTTTTTCGAGCAATGAAGAGTAGTCCCTAAAGTGAAATCAATTCTACCCTTGAGTTAGTGCCAGGGTCACATCTCACCTAGCAATTAACAACCATTCTATTTCTCGAAATCAAAATAATCCCTTCCCCACCCTATTTTTGATCACACTGGGAGGCTCCATAAAAAAAACGAGTGGAGAATTAGGAGAAAAATCTAGCAAAATCAAAGAACAAACCTTTCGATTCCTATGGGTAGAAGACCACTCCCAAAAAGCTCCAATTATATTCAGAACTGCCCTATGAACACTTGCTATAACACCACAAGAAAAGCACTTTGTTTCTCACCTTCCAAATGACCCAACATACAAAACAAGAAAAAGTCTTAAAAGCTGGAACAACATAGATCCAAGAGCTGAAACTGGTTCTAAAAGAGACAGAGTCCCAAGACCCAATAATCCTAAAAATGACAACACCTCCTTCTAGATCTCCTTAATGATAAACAATGGACTAAAAGGTGGTCTAAAGACTCAGCTGCCCTAAAACACATAACACATACACGAGGGCCCAAACCACCCCTCTTCACATAATTATCCCAGGACAAAGCCTTGTTTTCCAGGGCCAACCAGATGAAAAGCTTTGTTTTAAATGGACACTTCCATTTCCAAATATTTTATACCACCAAGGAACATTTCTTGAACTTGAGGGGACACAATGGCTTCATAGACAAGCTTGGCAGTGAACTCACCAATGACCACATTCTAGGACCAGATCAAAGTGTCCTCTTCCTCCACAAGATAAATACTATTTTGCTAATAATCATTATATATGAAAGCCATTCATTATGGTAGCAATTATGTTATCCTATATCCCGGAGAAAGATAATCTTTGTAGAGAAAAAACATTTTCTTATAAAAAATATATTGTATGAGTTAATTTTTTTTATATAAATCTTCTTACATAAAACCTAAAATATTATAAATACATAACTTTGGATCCTCCATGCCCAAACTCTTCCTAATATTTTTTTTTCTTTCTTAAATCAGTTTACCACATACTTTTAAGCCTCTTTTAAACACGAAAGGGGAGTTAATTACGTGACAAAGTTTATATCTTTCACATATTTTTTTCAATTTGGTTGTTAAGAAGCGACGAGAGATTTTCAAAGAGCTTTACTTATCAGACAAGATCATTATTGGTTGTGAAACTTTTTTTGATTTGAAATATAATTTTTAACATGATAGAGTATCTAATTTGATGTTTTGGTTACGTGGTGGTAAATTAATGAGAGTTTATTATTATTATTAATTTTGGTTTAATTTTTAGAATGAAAAGCCTTTTTCTATTTAAAAGTACCTCAAATTTAAGGTTTTATTAGGACTAGTAAATAAAGTTTTAATTACATAAAATTTTAATTAAAAAATATCATTATAACATTTTCTAAAATATATTATAACATTTCCATTAATAAGAAAAATGATAAAATTCTAATAATAATTATTTTATTGAACAATTCAATTTGATATTTTAATTAAGGATTTATTTCTAAAATAATAAATTATACTTTTCATCTTTATCTTTTGAATACTTTATCTATCATACTTTCCTTTTCTATAAAGAAAAAGTTCTATAATGGTATGGATAACTTCATGACAATCACAAAACAAGTTCTATATTAAAGTATTGGGGTTTTCATGCAATATCATTAGTGTAAGTCATTAAAGCTACGACCCATATTCTATAAGTATAATTGTAATTGACCAATTTATCATGGTTTTGAATAGTCCATTTGGCACTCAATGCATTGGGTGTTGCTCATAGGGGCAAGTCCCATGATGATTGATAATATGTGATTCATTTCACTAGTCTCAATCCCACTTCCTCACTCAATGCATTGGGTGATGCTCATAAGGGCAAGGCCCATAAGTGATGATTGATAATATGTGATTCATTTCACTAGTCTCAATCCCACTTCTTCACCCCTGTGAGCATCACCGGATATATTGAGTACTAAGTGGACTATGATATGGATCATAGTTTAACGACTTACACTACCTAGATAATTCAAAAAATAAGATATATCAATCTCTATATTGAAAACACAAAATTATCTTGTTCAATTTTTTATTATATTTTTTTAATTTACCATTATCAAAATCAAAATCTATTAACAAATTACCTTTAAATATTCAATGTATTTTTTTAAAATGCTATTATCAAAATTTATTAACAATCTTCAATAAAAATTACAATTTTATATTGAAATAATAGTTATTTATACTACTCAACTAACAACTATAAATTATATAACATTTACATCATATAATGATTCGAATGCGATAATCTAAAATCTTGATAACTAAAAAAAATAAAATCCATTTATATAAAAAAAATCCAATCATTTACAGCCTAACGGTTCTGAACTCCAGCGAAAATAAAACCTTATCCTCCAAGAAGAGCTTAGCACGCTGTCCCATGCAATTTAGCGTTTTTAGAATGTTTTATAGCTCCCAGATATTTAGTTTAATGTTAGAAAAATCAACTATCCAACATTTAATATCAGAGGAATCAAAAGTCTTCGACGAATAGTCTTTTGGTATCGTCATCTTCTCCCTCTTTGTATTTCTTTCTTCGGCGTCCTTCTTTGCTTCGGCATGCGACAGGGAATTCTTCGAGCGATGATTATTGCAGATCATTTAGCGGTTTCCCAATGCCGGTATTGCGAAACCAGGTTGGTTTGATAAGCTTTTGTTTCGAGGGTTTGTCCCTTGCTCTGTAATTAGTTCAAGGTCGACTATAATCTGAATCAGTTGTTAACAATTGACTGATCTGCTGCGATTTTACTGAAATTTATTCAAACATTACAATCTAAGTGCGAAGGCGTAGTAAATCTGATGTCTCAGGTTTGCTAATGAGAGATACGAACATGAAATTTTTGGGAATCTGGAATTAGGAGGGGCTTCTCTAGTTACGAAGGGAGTGGGCTTCTCTAGTTACGAAGGGAGTGGGTTACAGGGTTTCAGTGCATTGCGTGGCATTGTATTTTTTTCTCAGGTTTTAGACAAATTGGGATTTTGAGGAAGTGGGTTCAGGTTTTGTTGTTCTGCAGAAGTGTCAAGTTCAATCCCCATAGAGTACCACAATACCCAGTCTCGGAAAGAGGCCGTATCCATTAGTTCAACTGAGCCTTGATCTATATCATTTTTGCCGAACGAAACGCCTTTTGTTTATTCAGAGAAAAACTCTGAAATTGCTTTTGTGTACAATTGGTGCACCAAGTGTGTAAATGCGGCCCCTCTTTGCGGCAGCCTGTTATCGCGTGGGGCATGCCCACCAGGACTCCAAATTTGGTAAGCTCCCCCAATTGCCACTAGACCACAGTCCGACCCGACGGATGATCTAGATCATCAGATTAGTCATAGGTTTTGGCATGTGAAGCCCCATTTCTGTTGCCGCTATGTGCGAGGCCTCCTTTTGAAAGCGTTTTGAAGCGTTTTCATGAGTAAAGGGCTGATATGGGACTTGTGATGCAGAATTTTGTTGTGGGGGTGATGGTGGTTGGATTGTGTTGTTAGGCAGAGAATAACGCAGTTATTAGTTATAAGCGTGAGGGTCTTTAAGAATGAGGAATCTCTATGGGATTAGGCTGGAGTCAGGGCATAAAGTAATTATTTCACAGAAGTCCTTTCTCAGAGTCTACGGGTCTGTGCTTTTATTGTGTCCTCTTTTAGGAGTTTGGGACTGTATGCTACGAAAAATGAAATACTTTTGTAGACCAGAGTGGTTGTAGTTGTGTTTGTGTTGTAAACCATTTTCTTTAGTTTTTTTTATTATTCACCCCTCCGGTGAATGTTAGCGGTTTATCGCATTGCCTTGGTGGGAGGTAATTGTTGGCAAGACATTGTTTGCAGTTATGCTTTAGAGCCTGTGAAGAAGGCGGGGTTTTAAAAGTTTACATTGGGAAGGTGTTGAAAACTCCTGCAAGTAAGTTCATTAACCAAAGTGATCAGCCTTATGGGGTATCTGATTTTTAATTGAAAGCGAGCAGCTAGTTGAAGATGGGTATTACCTGGAGAAGGAAGTGACAAAGTGGAACTGATTTCTAGAAGGCAAGAATAAGTGTTGGTATTCTTCCGGTGAAGAGAGATGGATCACACTGGAACTGTTCAAGCTTCTTTTTCGTCAATTTCTGGAAACAGGAAGGAGAAGAAAAAACAGGTTAAAGATGAACTGGACCGTCTCCGACAAGCGGAAAAGAAAAAGAGACGTCTTGAAAAGGCACTGGCAACGTCTGCTGCTATCCGTTCTGAATTAGAAAAGAAGAAGCAGAAAAAGAAAGAGGAACAACAACGACTTGATGAAGAGGGAGCCGCCATTGCAGAGGCTGTAGCACTTCATGTTCTTGTGGATGAAGATTCCGAGGAGAGATCGAAGGTTCTTTTGAATGTGGATGAAAAGGTTGGCCTACAGCAAAGTCCTTACGTAGGCCTTATATCAGGGACCTCAACCACTACTGCTGGAAACATTGAGCTCTGTTTGGTAGGGCAGAAAAAGGAACTTTATTGGAATAGCATAAAGTGCTTTGGAGACATGAACTATCGTCAAGGTTCTGGCAGCAGGGAGAGAATTTCTGGTTCAAGGGAAGCAGCATGGCAAAAGAATGATTGGAAGGTGCCTCATTGTAGAGCAATTGGTAGAACAATTAGGGATAACTCTGAAATTTATGGAAGAGAACTTGTCTTTGGAGATGGATGGAGTCAATGGCAAAACTTTTGCATGGTCGATCAGAAACGAATAACATGTGATCATAGAGCAAGAGCTGCAGAAATGTCTGCAGGATTGGCTGCTGCCCAAGCTGTTGCAGCCCTTCAAATAGCTGAGGAGGCACGAGCTGAGGCCAAGGCTGCCAAAATGGCAGCAGAAGCAGCCATCAACAGAATTCTGGATAAGAATTATTTGGTACAGAAGTTTGATTTTGTTGACAAGGTACGTGGATTTTGCTAAACCTACATCCATTCTGTTTATTTACCCATTAAGTTGTTTGCTTGTCATATTTTCTGTTTATTTATATATATATTTTATTGA
This sequence comes from Pseudotsuga menziesii, assembly GCA_001517045.1. Lineage (NCBI taxonomy): Eukaryota > Viridiplantae > Streptophyta > Pinopsida > Pinales > Pinaceae > Pseudotsuga > Pseudotsuga menziesii. The sequence continues at coordinate 83,357 of LPNX011082292.1, read as the reverse complement.
TTTAGTATATTATTAAATATTCTTGTTCTAATGACTTTAGATATTGAATAAGTTCTTTAAAGCTTCATAGCAAACTTTCATAACAAATTCAACTGAAATTACTCCCATCAGGTGACCTATTTCACTCCTCTCTGCGCTAGTTTATTTTTATTATTATGGATAGACAGACTTACATTAGTTTTGATGTAGGTGCTTTGCATTGATGCAATATTATTATTATTATTATTATTTTATATCTCGACTATCTTAGCAAAATTCATGATTTTGCCTTTGTGCCATTATTTGGTGCCTGTTAACAAAGATGTATCTTGATAAACAATAGAACTCTATATTATCGAAATTTTGCCTTTGTGCCATTATTTGGTGCCTGTTAACAAAGATGTATCTTGATAAACAATAGAACTCTATAGTATCGAAAAGCTTGGAGCCTAGAATCTAGATATCGACTTAGCAATTTTTGTTTGTTTGTTTGTTTATGTCATATACATTATGTAGCATTGGGTGATGATTTGTATTTGTAAAAACATTTATGGTTTATGGATGTTGGAATATGTTTATAATTAGAATTATTTTCTGGAGAATCTGCAGTAGAAGACATTTTTAATTTTGCCAACGTTTCAAACCCAGATTAGGGTTCATCTTCAGCACAATGAGTTGATTGTGCAGCTGCTCCATTAAACCTATTAATAATCATTAAGATGCAAGCTCTTTGATTCTAGAATGACATTGGCTTCAATCAGTAGTCAACCTTGTTACAACTTGAACTAGCATGTGTGATGAAAGCCCCAGAGAACAAGGCTAGCTTAACTATAACGTAGAGGTGTTACCCATTGTTCCCTCAGTAACTACCTCTCTACACTTTAGGTTGGCTCTTCTCCAACCAAGTGGGGCTTCCCTTATGATAGGATTGCTAAGGTTTTGAGTGAATAGCAAGGTGAAGAGAATGCTGAGCAAAACGGGTCTTTGTGGTAGTATGAAAAATAAAAAGGGATGATGGAAGGACCAATAGACTAGTGCCAATCAAACAAGGTCAAATGGAGGGCTTTGAGTGAATAGCAAGGTGAAGAGAATGCTGAGCAAAACGGGTCTTTGTGGTAGTATGAAAAATAAAAAGGGATGATGGAAGGACCAATAGACTAGTGCCAATCAAACAAGGTCAAATGGAGTCAATCCAACAATGGCAAAAAGGAGTCAAGGCGCTAGTCCAAAGAGGGCAAGTTTTACGAAGAGTTTTAAGATTGAGAATTCCATTGAAGTATGCCATAATTAACACTGGAAATCTGAAAGTTTAAGGGAAGAATGACCACCAAGCGTGACACAAGGACCCCTAAAACATTTTTGAAAGATAATTGCATAAATTACTAGGAGATCCCATTTGGTGACAACTCAAAACATTATAACTATGGTGCGATTTATGCAATGAAGTATTAGAAAGCAACACTCTTACAGATGATAGAAGCAATAATAATACAAAAATGCATTAATCAACAAAGGATTGAAGGAGATTTTTTCTCACAAACCCTTCCATTAAGACAAGTTTGTTTATCTATGGCCCTAATTAACAAGTCTAGCAATTCTACAACTCATTAACAACAATTGAAGGACAATGAACAATATAGCCACACATAATAGGAGAAGAATATCTTATATAGAAGTAATATATGTCCATTAAGCTCCAAGGAAAAAGAATTCCTCACAATCCAACCATGAAAAATGAGGAAGAGGACAAATCCTTGCATAGCTTTCAACTCATTTTCCTCTACAATAAAATATGAATATAAATCTAGATCTAATATAGGGTGGAGTGCAAAGATGTTCCTTCACTCCAATATCTACAATATAATAATGGTGGTCAAAGTCACAAATACATGTTTCCAACAAAGCATGAGAGTTGTGCCTCCATAGATGAGGGAATAGACAAGTCAAAACATAATGAAGTGGCCTCGAAAGGTTCCAAGCTGTGTTGCATGGGTATCCATACCCAGGGGTCGGGAACACGTACCGGTACCGGGTACACGTACCAGGTACTTGGGTACGGAAATGGTACGTACCCAGATGTACCCTCACGTACCATGAACAGTGTTGTCGTACCGGGTACTTCATAATTTTTTTTTGGGTACGTTTGGTGAAAATGGTACGGCGTACCTCGATTTTGGGTACGGCTATGGTACGGCCGGTATATAAAACTAACAGCGGGCATTAACAATATTGACGTGGGTGCTGTATATATAAATTGACTTAATGTTCTGGTGATTAATAGTACATTTTCTATTGTGAAAATGACTATGTTCCTTTAGATTTTTAGAGATGGAATTTTACAATAAATCAGAAGTTTTGCCATAGAGCATATTAAATTACTTTGAATAACAAAATATGATAGCTATTTTAAGTTTTTTGAAGATTCTTTTAGAAATGAAGTAGCTACAAATGTTTCAACATAGAGAGGACTGACGTAGCATTCTTTTAGTGCAATTGTTTATACCTTAACTTCATATGCAATTGAAAAAACTTTTCCTATCTTTTTCAAAGCTAGCATGTCATATTTCATTATTACCATTTATGGCTTAATAATATCTAAGCTGCTAATTGTTGGTTGTAAAATGGCCATGTGATATTGTTTTACCTCCTAATCATACTACAAAATTATTGTAGACTAGTTATATAGTTGTTGATGACATGGCTTGAGGAAGCCAAATTTACTATTTTGTTCATTGTTCAGTTTCACTGTTTTGATCTTTCTATTTCATGTCTGAAAAATGCCATTAGGCAAATTTTGAATGTAGTTTGACAATGTTGAATGGACTCTAGGAGTCATGGACATACATTTGTCATTAATATATTATAACTTATTTTAATTTATGTTTGAATGTTTCGAATTTTCAATGTGAATTGTGAATTTTCATTGTTCAATGAATCAATGACGAAATCTGAAAGTGAATATGCAATGTGCATGTATGGATCATTGGATCATGATGTATCATGTGAGTCATGTGACTGTGACATGTTTCAGTTTTATTTTTAATATATATTATATATATATTATTAATAATTATATATATTATATAATATAATATATATATATAGTACCCCCGACGTACCGAAGTACCCTGTTTCAAAAAGTGTCGTACCCGTACCAGTACCCATCCCCGTACCCACGTTTCCTGGCAACATAGGTTCCAAGTGTAGTGTTCCAATAGGTATGGTCAAAACAACAATGGACAACCTTGGATATAAGGTTTGGGACCTCCAAGATCCACTCAGATATCCAACAACCTCCAATAAATGAGCATCTAACCTCTTCAAAGCGGAGTATAGCATCATAAATGAATGATAGACTCCCTCCAATTTGAATCCTCCTCATAAAATGCATGAATAAATGTACAAGTTGGCTGAACAAGTAGTGCGTAGCAGGCACTATCCTCCATTTTGACCCCATCAATGGTCAAATCCATAACAAATTCAACTAACCAACCTATCCTCTATGCCAACTCATCAAAACATGTGCAAGATCTAAAGAGATCATCCATCCACGAGAAAAGCATCAACCCCAAGACTAAATATTACAATAGATAATCAAACCCATGTAGAAGGGGATGGGCCCATCCCCGAATATGCACAGGTGCAAAGAGAAAATAGGGGAGTGTTCAATTGTTGTGGATAACGTTTTGGACCAATATGCCATTTGGACCATGAAAGGCTTGAATGCTCAAAGAGAAAAAGGTGAGTCTAAGTCTTTACATGAGCTAGTATGGAGGAAAACGACTCCAAAAATGTGAAAAAACAGTTTGAAAGATGAGCCCACTGCTTCAATGCCCTTAGGAATTTGGCTGAGCATGTTGCACCATTCGAAAAGGCTCAAAAAGACATTTTCAACCTTATATCATATGCCTTCATTTGAGCTAGGGTGAAATAGAACTACCCTCTTGAAGATAGGTTGCCAAACGACTGAAAACTGCTCAAAAACCATAATTTGATGCACATAGCGATGTCCACATTGCTCTAACTCCTTGAAGATTGAGGTTGAGAAGTTTGCACCATTGGAAAGGTCTCAGAAAGAGATTTCCATCCATATATGGCAAACTCCTCGAGCTAGTGCATTTGAGAATGACCCTCTTGAAGACATGGTATGAAACTGCTGAAAATAGCCCATAAACCCCAAAAAAGCCCCAAAAAATTGCCTCATTGCTCTAACACATTGGATAATTAGGTTTAGTGTTCACCATCACGAGATAGCCCTCAAAAATAGCTTTCCATCCATATATCATAAGCCCCCCTCTAAGCTAGGGCGTTGTAGAATGAAGGGTTTGAAAATAGGGCCTTATTTTGTTCAATATTCTCTAGAAAAAGAATGAAAGCCAAGTACAAAACTTGAACTAGCGCTAAGAGCTCTATACCACTAAAGGGCTGAGAACTTTTCACACGTATGCCTACAATATTTTTGTATAGAATAATATACTTCTAAATGTGGAACTTGTAGCTTCTTGGCACTTTAGAGTTTGAAAATCTGTTCAACTTTCACATTTTTTAATCCAATACTCTGAAACCCTAATACATGAAGCATAAGACCTCAACTTTGCATGTTTTGACTTAAAATTCAGAAATTGCATTTTACATTTTCGATATAGCTTAGCACTACACTTCATTATAAGCTTATCTCACTCTCCTACATTCATGGCCTAATTGATCACATTTGCATAATTTTATCTAAAAAGAACTCAAAAACTCTTTTAAATCCCCGTAAAACCCCTTAAACAACTTTTCAAAAATGTTAAAGATAAATCTGACCCACTGCTTGGCTAAGGTGTTTATCAAATCCCTTATGCTTGTGGTATGTCCTATATAGGCTAAATTGGTAGATCCATCAAAATACGTCTTAAAGAACACATAGCTGACCCCATCCACAATTGCTTGGCCAAATTAGCTATCATTGAACATTCCCATAAATCTAAGCACCTCACTTGCCTTGACCAAACCAAACTCCTTTCCTCAAGTCCTCATTATTCCTCCTGCATTATGAAGGAATCCCTTGAAATTGAAAAACATATTGATGGTTTTAACCACGAAGATGGCTACAAATTGAGCCACGCATGGATATCCATCATGCATAGTTTAAGTCATTAATTCCCTATCTCTATCCCTTATTTCTTTCTTCTTGTTACTATTATCCACCTTATTTAGTTCCCCTTAAGATTCTCCTTTTTTCTCGCTTATATTTCATTATTCACCCCTCCGTTTTCCACCTTTGAGCTTCCCTGTCATTTACTAATTTATCCTCATCTCCAAAATCATCATTTCTTATGTTTTATTTTTATTTTTATTTTTTATTTTGTTTGTCCTTGCTAATTATTCTTTAGTTATTAATTTTGTCTAAACTCCTCCCTCTCCTCGTTTACTCGTTTGATTGCTTCCATCTTAACTTTATATTTTATTAACTCTATTTTTTCGTTTTTTATTAATTCTATTTTCTTTCGTCCACTCTCTAACCAATTTTGACTTTATTCTTTCCAATTTAGAATATTTTTAGTTCTCAAAAGTTTTAATAACTAACCTCTTTAATTACTTAGCAACGACTAGTTTCTGTCAACTCATATATTACCTAAGTCTATTCTCACACTGAAAAGCTTTTTTGGTACCCTGATGATGGTTGTAGTGTCCACTCGAAACGTTGGGAAACCTTGTAAACTTTAACATAGCTCAATTCTAGAAACTTTTAACACTAGTAACTCCACAAGTTAACTAAATCCCCATCTATGCAATTGCAATCATTCATAATTGGGTGGAGCTATAAATGTGTTAAGTATTCTTGTTAGAACAATATATATGCAAACAAGGGAGGCTTATTGCTCTTGAAAGTAGAGTCTTGAATGGAAAATATGAGAAACATGTTATTCATAAGTAGGAGATTTCAATGTTTTGAGAGGTACTGAGAAATGGAGACTATGCTGTGGGTCTTTGTTCATACTTATTTTGGTACATGTTACAGCTTGTTTTCACACCTAAGTGGCAAAGCCCTAATCCACTAATGCTACAAGTGCAACTTCGAAAGATAAATGCCACTGTCACCTTGGCATAAATCTTTCCAAGTTTTAGGAAGGGATCTTAGGATCTTAAATTTATCTTGAGATTTAGGTGTGTTTTGCATTAAGTTAAGAATCCTATATGAGTGCTTGATCAACAAATATGTGCAAATGAATCAAAAGTTAGAACACCTTTCAAAAATAAATATTGGTTAAATATGTAAAGAAAGAACATCCATGGACATTTCAATGAAATTAATTTTATGGAGACTTAAACCAAGCAGTGAACCACATTGTTGTTAATATAAAGATTGCATCCAATAAGTTGGTTTATTGCCCAAAATTCACCAACAATTAAATTATATCCAATAGGGGAAATCATGTTATTAGTTCAAGAAATTGTCTTTGAATGAGGCCATCTTTGCAAAATGCTGTCACCCAACTTATTTAATGTCCAATTTTGCACATCAACAAAGATGGCTCAATCTTAGTGAAATTAATCCCATAAACTTATATACTTAATTAAGTCCATGAATATTATGAAAATAACAAAGATGTACCAAACGAGATTGAAAACAAACCATTTGCACAAATTAATTTCCATGATGCCAATAATCAAAGAGAATAAACTTGCATTTAGAGAACCATAGACATTCAGAAATTGAAGTGTGTAATTGCTTAAAGAAATTCAGTGAATTATAACCATTAAACATGTCATGCAATTAACACCATGATTAACCATTTGCTGCTCATAAAGATAACAATAGGACATAATAACTAGAAAATTCTAGATTTTAGAAATTAAAGGGAACCAACAATTTTTAGTGAATTTATCATTAAGACATGGAATTTATAGCTGCAAATAAAACTTCCATAATTTTATTACTGCTGTTATAATCGATTTTGAAGCATGAAACAACAAAAAGAGGCAAAAGAAACTTAGATTTAGCTCAGGAAAAATTCCAGAAAATTTATGAAGCATAAAATCTAAATTCTCATGTGTTAAATCATCTTAAATTGAAATTTCCATAATGTTATTGTTTAGATGACCTTTAGTTAGCCAAAACATCACAAAAATTATATCCAAGTGCTCATAAGTTTTTCTAGTGAGTTTTAGCATAAAGAACCCTCATAAAAGATAGAAATTTTAAGATCTTTAGGGCCGTTATGTGGCCTACAATTTGCAGAAAAGTATAAGCTACAATATCCATTTCCTCTCTGTCCAAAACTGCGGAAATTTGACTTGGGAAAACACTAGTATAGAAGAACTCTTAACATTTGTAATGATTGTGTTTATTAGGAATGAAATATATGTTCACCTAGCCTAGCTTGGAGAAATATACATCCATAAACAACATCGCGTTAGTAAACAACAATAGAAACATGGATTGATGCTATCCTTTTTTACTACTTTACAAATATATGGCAAGTAATTCCATCGATTAAGAAATCAACATTAAGGTCAACATTAAGGTCTAGAACATATCTTCACCCACAAAAGTTCAATGTTAATCATCCAAATACATCCAAATATTCTTCTAAGCTCCAAGGGGGTTGAGCCCCCAAATCCAACATTGACGTCAAATGGAGAGAGCAAACCCTTATATAGGTTTGAGCTGCATCTCCTCAAGAATGAACAAGTATTTGTTTTCCTAGATCCATGAATTTCTCCAATGTAAACAATACTATAACATAAGAAAATAAGGCATAAGTGGGCTCTTCAAGACAAAAATGACCATACAAAATACTGAAAAAAGGAAGCTAGATAAATGTGGTGCCACATGTTATCTTTCTCAAGCTAGATAAATGTGGAAGAAGGTAAGATCCTGTTAGAGAAAATTGATACTGATGAGAATATTGCATATATGTTTACAAACCTAGTCATAATAAAGAAGTTTGAATGGCGCAAAACTTCCTTGGGCTTGCTAAAAATGTGATGAAGGCAACATTGAGCACACGAGTGAAAAACATAGGCAAGGAACTTCCTGTATATCGACTTCAAGTGGGAGAATGTTTGGAGTAGAAGTCAATATCCAAATCTCTGACATTTTCCTGTATAGTGGTACTTAACTATTCATCCCCTTGTGCAATTTTTATGCATTGAGGGGGTCATTGGGCCGCTGGCCAGGCCCCCTGGTCGTGGGTGCATTGGCAAAGCCCCTAAAGTGAAAACTTCTATACACTTCTAGTGTATTTCAGTTTCTTTTATAACCTGATATGTATTGTATAAAAGGGAAGCGACCCTCAGCATTGTATCACAAGAGAAGAAAGCATTATAAGTTTTTCCGAGTAAGAATAAAAGATCAAAGCTTCCATTGCCCCATGGTTTTACTTGTCCACAGCAAGGTTTCCATAAAAGTCTTATTTTCTATTGTTATTGTTGTTTGCTTCTGTTTTTATTTTTTTTCTAACATCTCCTAGGTGCTCAGCATAGTCAAAGAGGGTGTTTTCCTAAGGAGATGCCTCATTATTACAGATATTCTTGGCATTCTTGCAGGGGGCACTCAACTTGTTGACTTGGCAATTATAATATTTTATTTAGAGGTGGTTATGGAGGAGGGTTCTCTTGAGGAGTGCCTTGCAGCACAAGAAAAAGACACATGGCACTTTGCATGCATTGTGCATGAACAACGAGCTTGAGGAAGATAACATGTGGCACCACATTTATCTAGCTTCCTTTTTTTAGTATTTTGTATGGTCATTTTTGTCTTGATGAGCCCACATATGCAGTGGGAGTTGTCTTCTCTGCTTCTATGCTAGGACATTGTTCGAAAGACAACTTGAAGTGTGTAGGAGGTGGGGTGCTAGCTGGTTTTGCATTTAGCATATTGAAGCGTCGTGGAATTTTTTTATATATGAATTTTGACTTGGTGTATCTTCATCCTTAAAGTTTGATTTGCTGCTTCTAAATCCTTTATTTCTAATGCCCTAGTCCACTGAGCCTTAAGATATGATTTTCTTCATGCGGGGGCCTGCAATCAGCATATCATATCTATAAAACAGCAAGATTATAGAACAAATGACGGTGTTGTAGCTGCGTGAGGCATCCTCACACCAAGTCGGCCCCAAAAGAATTAATAAAATAATATTTCTTATGCCGATAAAGAGAAGTTGACCCAAGCAAGAAAGACAAGTCGGCTCCAGTGAAAAAGTCAGTCATAAATCAATTATAAATAAAGGTGGCGCCTCATTCATTTCATCCATAAAGCGAGTTCACTCCACATCAAGAAGGAAGTGCACGAGAGAGAAGAAGGCTAATTTTGGGGTTTCTATCTTTGGAGAGTTTCTTCTTCGGTTTATCTTTCGCTGATCTTTGTGATCACTATTATATCTGGTTGTATGCTGATGTACATTGTATCTTGAACTGATATCTCTATAAGAAGGTTGCTGGGTTTTCTCCCTTGCGGTTTCCTAGGATAAATCTTTGTGTCTCTTATTTCTGTGCTTTGGTTATTCTTTTAGTGATCCTTATTTATATTCTGTTGCAATTAAGATTGAATTATACTGCTATCTTAAAAACTAACATGGTATTAGAGCAATGTTGAAAGAAGCCATTGTCGAAAACTAGGGCTTCATATTTCAGAGCCTTCTAACCACAGTTTTGTCTTGAAAAGAGTATTGTGGAATTAGCCCTAGGATGGCACACCTTTTTGTGTAGGCAAATTCCAGTTTGGTGAACTTTCAAATTTTGACCTAATTCCACCAGGGTCAAGGACTAGGGCTTCTTGCTTTAAGCCCTTCTGACCATTGATTGGGCTTGAACTTAGCATTATCCAACTCACCCTAAGAGGGCACATCTATTTGTAGAATTAGATTTAAAAAATCCAAACTTCAATTTTAACCTAGCTCCTATTAGGTTTTCGGATCAAGTTTCAGTTCCAACTTGCAGTCACAACGAATTGTTTGAAAGTGGAAGATAGACTTGATGGGGCTTCCAACTTCAATTCTTGGAAGTCTAGGGTACTTATTATCTTGGAGGAGAATGATCTCCTGAATTTTGTTAATGAGAAGATACCTTGCAATGGAAGAAGAATGATGCTAAGGCAAGGAGGATTTTGATAGATTTTGTAAAGGATCACTTGATACCTTAGATCTCTCGGAAGAAGACGACCTGGAAGGTGTTTGATTCCTTGAAGAAGTTGCTTGAGAATAACAACATCAATCGAGCACTTGCCTTAAGACAACAACTCTCAAATATCAAGATGACAAGAGCATACTTAGTTGCATCCTACCTTATGGAGAGTTCTCACTAAGAGATTAGTTGAGGACAAACGGGGAAATAGTTGAAGACAAAGAGCTTCTCATAATGACCCTCAATGGTCTTCCCCATTCTTGGGAACCATTCATTCAGAGCATTAGTAGGCAATCCAAATTTCCCAAGTTTGATCTATTATGGTTAGATTGTACACAAGAAGTAACTAGACTTGCAGCTAGAGGCAAGTTACATGGCCCTCAACATGAAGAAAGCCAAGCCTTTATAGTACATGCAAAGAAAGGAAAAGGTAAGGGGAGGAAGATTCAAGGTAGAAAAGACAGTGGAAGATTAGGTCCAATTTTATAATAGAAGAAGAAGGATCTTTCACAAATTGCGTACTTCAGATGTTAGAAGTTTGGTCATTATGCCAGACCGTGTCACATAACAAAGAAGATAAAGCACTATGCCTTAATTGCTGATGTTAATAAAGATACTCCACAGAAGAAATAGAGGGATGATGATCAAATGAAGCTCTTCTTTATTTGAGCTCTTTCAAGTACAGTTCCTACCATTACTGATACTTGGTTAATAGATAGTGGTGCATCTAGACATATGACGGGTTATAGAGAGAACCTTACAAATTTGGTAGAGAAAGAATCTCATCTACGAGTGGTACTTGGGAGATGATTCTAGATATAGTGTTAAGGGATCTGGTGCTACTTCCTTTCAGTTAGATTTTAGTGATACTCTACATTTGAGTGATGTGTTATTTATACTTGAGATGAAAAGGAACCTTTTCTCTATATCAATGTTGAAGGACAAAGGCTACAAGGTTGCCTTCTCTGATGGAAAGGTTCTTGCATGGCACAAGAACTCTAGTATGGATTCAGCTTGTGTGATTGGTGTTTGAGAGGAGAGCCTATACAGGTTGATTACACGACTAGTTCAGGCATTGGTACATGATTCTATCATTTTAAGTGAGCCGTGGCACAAAAGACTTGCTCACCTACACTATAGAGCTCTTCCATCATTGAGGAGAATGGTGATGAGACTTCCAGTACTCCGTGTAGACCATGATGGCATTTGCAAAGGATGTGCACATGGCAAAAATGCCAAGGTTTTTTTTCTTCTGAGCAACGATAGTACATCTAAGGGAATCTTGGATCTAGTACATTCAAATCTGTGTGGACCAATGACAGTGGCTACCTTAGGTGGATTCTACTATAATGTGACCTTTATTGATGATTACTCTCAGAAGACTTGGATTTACTTTCTTAAGTCTAAGAAATTTGAAGAGGTACTTAGTAGATTCGAGGAATTCAAGCCACAAGTCGAGAACCTGTCGGGAAAGAAGATCAAAGTTCTGAGATCTGATAATGGAGGATAGTACACCTCCTTAGACTTCAGTGATTTTTGTAACGAGGTAGGAATTAAGAGGGAGTACTCTGTTCCTTACAACCCCCAACAAAATGGAGTTGCAAAGAGGAAGCACAGATTGATTGTAGAGGCAACCAAAGTTATGATTCATGATCAGGGTCTGCCCATGTTCTTATGGGAAGAAGCTTCTAGTACTGTAGTGTATGTTCAGAATAAGAGTCCTCGTAAGATATTAAGGAACATAACTCCAGAAGAGGCCTTCACCCGTGTGAAGCTAGAGGTTTGCCACTTACAGATCTTTGGCTGCCTGATACATATTCATGTGCCAAGGAAAAGAGGACAAAGCTAGTACCTTTAGGCAAGAAGGGTACATTTGTGGGATATAGTGAGTCTTCAAAGGCTTATGGGATCTACATTCCAAGATCGAGACAAATTGAGGTTAGAAAGCTTGCTTGCAATATTCCTCCTTAGGGTAATCTTGATGGCAATATGGCTAGGTGAGGCCTTAATTCTGCAAACCAAATGCTCTTTGCCTCTTTCTTTATAGCTTTCAAGTTCAGATTGATCCATTTAAATTTTGTTCCTTAAGGTCACCTATGTAGGAAAACAATTTTTACATCTAGTTGCTCCAACTCTAAATCCTGTGCTGCGAAAAGTGCAAGTAAAACTCTTAGAGTAGTGAGCTTCACAATTGGAGAGAAGATTTCATTAAAATCTATCCTTTACTTCTGCACATAACTTTTTACCACAAAGTGGGATTTATAACGTTCTAACCACCCATGATTGTTCTTTACTTTATACACCCACTTGTTTCCAACAACTTTTCCTCTTGGTGGGAGTTTTGTAAGTTCCCATGTTTCATTCTTGTGTAGTGCTTTCATTTATTCGTCCATGGCTTTCCTCCATTTATCTCCATTCTAAGATTCGCTAGCTTCTTGAAATTAATTAGGTTCACCATCATCAATCAACAAAGCAAAAGAAGACTGAAAATTAGGAGGATACTTTTCTCGACGTCTCTTGCGACGTGTAGATCTTTTGATTTGTGCCTGTTGAACTTGTTCTTCTTCATGCTTATCAAAAGCTTTTTTCATCTTCACTCATTTCTAATTCAACTAGTACAAGCTTAGGTGTCTATTCTTTGCATGGATTTTTCATTAAAAAAAACATCGTGGCTAACAATTACCTTATGCTCAGTAGGATCCCACAGTCTATACCCCTTTACTGTATTATCATAACTGAGAAAAACACATTTCCTTGACTTTGGGTCAAGCTTGGACTTCTTTTCTTTAGGCACACGAGCAAATGTTGTTAAAGATAATGCAGTTGCGAGACCCATTCTCAGGGAGAATGGTATCCTAGTCAGTTAACCAGGCAAAGTAAGTCCCTAGAAGGTACCCTAGGGCCCCTAGCAGTCTTTTGGGGTTCTTGTACTGGGACCAGGCAGGTTGATGCCATTTCAAAGTCCCTAGCATGTGGCTAGGGCCCCTATATGTCTCTAGGGTATTTTGGTCTAGGACCAGACAACTTCTTGGTCATGAGGAAGCAAATCTTGTAGGTTGAGACAGAGACTTCTTGGTCTGGGACCAGGTAGATTCTTTGTCTGGGACTAGGCAGATTCTTGGTCTGGGACCAAGCAGTTCCTGTAGGTACATACTTGGCCAGTTAACTAGGTGGATCTTGGTCAGTTGACCAGGATGATGATGTGTGATGTCCTCTTCTCCTAGATGGTTAAATGAGGTTGTTTCTCAGGAGATTGGCCACCCCTTGATGATGTCCCTTGTACTTGACCTTTTAGGAGCAGTGTGGAGGACCAGAGGATCACATCATCCAGTTTGGACCTTCCTTATATGGTGATGATAAAACCTCATAGCTATTGTACAAAACACATGTGGACAATATACGTTGAGAGAAAGATAAAAGTTTGGTTGTTTCCCCACCTTGGTCTTATGGGTAAAAGGGTTGTTTCCCGCCTTGATGGTAGACCTTGGTCTTGTGGGTGTAAAGGTCGTCTTCCCAATTTGTTGTGACCCCTCTTGTTGATTTGTGGTCTTGCTTGAACCTCGTTGGTACTAGTGCTAGCGCCCTCTCCTAGTGTGGTACCTTGATCCTTTTGTTATGATGACTTACTTTTATTGTTATGACGTCTTGATCTTGGTACCCTATTCTAAGTCAATATAATATTTATTTCATGTTTAATTTGGTAACTCTCCTAAAAAGTAGGGCTAGAAGGATGACCCTTCTAGAAGACTTGTCAAGATTATAAATTCAAGTTCTAAGCTTTCATTTTTAGGTGTATCTTGACAAGAGAAAATTGGAGATCTGTTTTATTGACTGATCTAGGGTTCGTTGTTGCTCTTTGGCATTGATGTCTAGGGTTTTGCTGCTAGTTTTGAGCTTTCACCACCTCTCCTTTACCCTGCTAGGGCTGCTGCTACCTTGTCTAAGTTGTTGTTGCTTGTCCAAGCGTTGTCTAGTGTTGCTGCTATTGTTTGTAGTAGATCGTCACCTCTCTTTTGTTTGCTAGGGTATTGTGAGTGCTCTAGGACTCACCCGTAGCCAATATTTTAAAACTCGGAGTTGGGAATCGAACCGATCAAGGGTCAACTCGAACATGAACTGAAACTGGTAATGAATTGGAGCGGTTTGATTTCAATTACTCGTACTTTAAAAAAGTACATAAAAAAATTCAATGTTAAAATAAAATAAAATTGATCGTTAAACAAAGAACGTGAAAGTCCTTGACACTTCTTTTGATTTTTGTGGTGAAAAAAATTGTGTAAACGAGAATGAAGGTACCCACTGCGCACTATCTCAACCCCCAAGCTGTCTCCCTTTGTGTAGCCATGCGCCACATTGTTAGCGCCTCCACCATCATTTTGGCACCCAATTTGCTTTCTGCAAAAGCAACACATCATCTAAGATTCGATCATGAACATGAATGTGAGCCGGAGTGAGCCGGAGTGAGAGTCCTCTTCTTCGTCGGGGAAGGAGTCGTGAACATGAATATGGACCTGATCACTGAACTTGAAGATAAAGTCCCCGTGATAAAGGAAGAAGCTGCAAATGTAATCAATCCTTGTGGATATGCTTGCCTGGAATATGCCAACAATGAATTTCAAACAAAAACTTGCATAGATGGTGGAAAGAATCCAAGTTTCAATGAAAAAATTGTTCTTATTTTGATTCAAAACCTTTATGAAAAAAATATACCAGTGCCAGATTAATCTAGAAGACTTGATCGGTTTTTGATAAGCTCAGCCGGTTTGGACCGGTTTGGTATCGGAACGGCTGGTTCAGGCATTGGCTTGGCTAGTTCGGTACCGAACCAGTCCTCGGGTCAAGTTTTTTGTTGGTTCAAGGTTGGAGATAGTCTGGTTGGTAAACCTGGTCGGTTTTGATTTCGACCGGGCTGGTTTTTAAAACAATGGCTTTGACCAGTTTTGAGGTTGCTAAGCATGGGTCGTGACCTTGCTGAACCTCCTTGGATTGGGCCGTGACCTTGTTGTCCGTCCTTGGACTAGGTCGTGACCTGTGTGACCCTTCTTGGACTGGGTTGTGACCTTTTTGGCTGCTATTTGTGGTCTTCTAGCTTTGTTGTTACATACATTGACTGTTTTGAGGTTTGTTCTGTGGATGTGTTCTTGATGGTGCCTACTGTCACTTCCTTTGAGCCTGCTAGGGATGTCGTGGTCCTTAGGTAACCTATTGTAGCAGGTCAAGCCTAGTTAAAGGGTGTTCTTGCCCCTTTTCAACCTCACTAAGGCTGCTACTGGTGTGCATAAATGTGCCTTTATCCTTGTGCCTTTATCCATGTATGTGTTGATTCCATTATAGAGAGCTCTATTTTTGAGAATGTCAGGGTTGTTGACAGTAGTACAACCAGACACATGATTGGAATCTATGATATCTTTCAGATCACCACAGAGTTTGGGCCAGGACACTTATTCAGACAGATATTGATAGTCCACAGATAACGATATGAGGGGTTGGAACAGTCAGGTTCCAACTAGACCTTGGTGAGATCTTGGAAATACATAGAGTGCTTTTTGTACTCAAGATGGGAGTTAGCAAACTCTCAGTATCATCCTTTCAGGACGAAGGTTATGGGATGATGGTGAGGTTTGGCCATGTTTTCCTGTATCGGAGAGATGAGCCAGTTGGTACTACCATTCTGTTAGGAGATCGCAGGGACAGGCTCTATGTTTTGAGAGGGCACATAGTACGTCCAGGAGCAAGAGCAGGTGGGTGGCTATCAGAGTTAGAGGATGAGGCGAGAGTTGCATCTGAAAGACATGGTTCTGATGAGGAGAGTGACTTTCTCTAGAGCACTGGCATGAGACTCAACTAGTTCAGTGATGGTGTAGATGAGCAGGTGGATGAGGCTCAGGTCGAGTCTTAGGCTTCAAAGTTTCAGGATGGAGTTGAGCATTTGTATCCGAGAATGATTCCAGAGCAGGAGGGAGCTGTTTCAAGATTCATAGATGGAGATGGTGCTGTGGACCTTCCTCGTTAAGAGGGAGTGTTGGAAAATTAACTCAGAAGGTCCTCACTCTTTTTTTTGGTGTGGTGTGTGTTGAAGTTTAGGGTTAGTTCAGATTTGACATAGGTAAATAAATATACTTCAATGCATAAACATAATTATGAAATCAGATTCAGAATAGTACCGCTTTAATAAATTTAAACTGCAATAAAACAGACATAATTTTCATCTCTTCCAACTTTAACACTCCATTGGTCACCATCAAAATGCTATGTACAGTAACAAAGTAATAAAATAATGTACAACAATAAAGAATCGTATCAATTTTGAATCAACCTTATACTCAGATACTTTTAAGTTTTGATCTTGTCACCGAAGGGACAAGTCAACTGGGTAAGCAAATGACGTACCTTGAGAGAGAGAGGGTTAAAGCAGTAGGATACAAACCTTAGATCCTTAGTCAACAATAAGAGAAGCTTCAATCAAAAGCACAGGCTTTAGTAGCTTAGTCATACCCAGTACAGTCACGCTATGCAGAGATACACAATCATACGGAGCAGTGACACACAGTCAGAGATAAACTTCACGCTTGGCAGTGACCAAACATTCACGCTACAAGGGAGAGCAGTCACGCTGTTGCAAGGAAGAAAGCACACGCTACAACAAAGATCAACCACACTGCTACAAGAGAGGTAGTCACGCTAGGCAGAGACACGGTCGCACTAGGGTAGAGACCACAATCACAACCACGAAGAACCCGCAGTCACAGTTATGCCGAAGGAGAGTGGTGGTCAGTGTTAGATTTTTATCATTCAAGCTAGCATTATGATCTTAGGATCTTATCTGAGAGAATAACATGCACAACAATAAAACACAAGAGACAATGAACACAAAGATTTTCCTCGGGGAAACCATAAAGGAGAAAACCCCGCAACTTCCTCAGAGATAGAATCAACACCAAAAGTAAAACCCGAAAACATAAAGATGATCTCTCGACAGCAGTAGTCTCTCTCTTGTCCCAGCAACTTCTCTCTCACTCATGCGCCCCAATGAGTGAGTGTTTGTGATAAATAGAGAGGCTCACTCTCTATTTATATTCTTTCGTTCACTTGAAACCCACTCCAACATGTCGGCCTCACATAACAATTACTTACTAGAGCCGACATCTCTAGGAGTGTCTAATAACCCTAGTGCCCCACAACTTGTGGGGACTTTGCCTCCTCCGACCAACAAGGAGGGTTATCCTTAACACAACGGTGGGGACTATTGCCCCGACTTACAATGACTCACCTAGGGTCGGCTTCTCTAGGATAGTCTAATAACCCTAGGCCCCCACAACTGCGGGGACTTTAACCCTTGACAAAATAGGAGGGTTACCCACAATGACTTGACATGACTTGTTCACATTATAGAAACTCCCGATTGGAACATTGGGGCATGGCACGACTCAATTACATTACAAACACATCTTGGAATAAACATTGGGGTATAATACATAAGATATACAAGTGAATACATTCCGAAGTTACAATTACATCAACAGTCATAGGCACGGGGTCACTTTGGTGCAGCACCACACAGTCACACTGCGTGGAGCAAGGGAAGAGGAATGCATGGAGCAATAGAGAAGAAATTGTGGAGCAACAGAGGAGAACTATGGTCACGCTGTCAGTAATAGTCACACTGCGAAGGAAGATACAATCACGAAGATGTAGAGGAAAGACAATCACGCAAGAAAAGAGACTGCTGTCATGCTAGTGCAACAAAGTAGTCACGCTGACGGTAGAGACATGGTCATGCTAGGGAAAATGACTACTGTCACACGGAGGTGCAATCACGTAGATGCAGGTGAATGGTCATGTGATGGACCCAATCACACTAGAGCCTAGTCACGCTAGTGGAATGCAGTTACGCGGAGAATACAATCATGTAGAGAGCTGTCACGCGGGATAAGATAGTCGAAGTCAGGTAAGTGAGGCTTGACTTAATGGATGATGAAATTGAAGGAAAACCTTAGTCTTTTATAATGGTTAGGTATGATAAACAATACACCATAAAATACATTAGGTACTAAAGGTCCTAAGGGAAAGGTCCAATGGTGTAGTAAATTAAAACCATAAAATAAATAAAATGGTGTAATAATAAAAAGTGGTCAAAAGGTAAAACAATAAATGGTCTAATGGTCATAAAGTAAATGGTCCAAAGGTTTTATTAATGAAACCAAAAAGTAAATATGACTTAGGATAAATCATAAAACCCATAAGGTAAGAGTCATCATAACAAAGGTACACACAATAAGAGAGCTAGGACCATGAGTCAACCAAAGGGGTCACAATAAGACAACCCACATACCCACAAGATCAAGGTGAATCATAAAGGTGGACATACATTTACCTTTTACCTATAGGACCAACAAGACCAATGACTTTAATCTTTTCTCCCTCTTAAGGTACATTGTTTCATATATTTTATCATCACTGTATAAGGGGAAGATCCAAACTGGATGGTACGATCCTTTGGTCCTCAATACCATAGTGGAAAACATCGGCACCGACAAAACATCGGCAAGGGTCTAGAAAACATCTTCTTGGCAACATCGGCGAAAAATTCGGCAAAAATCGACAAACTGTGACAAATATTGAAAAACACAAAATATATTCAATTTTTTTCATAATTTCAAGCATATAAAGCAACAATGACATCAAATAAATACATTGGAACATAAATATAGAAAAAGAACTAATATATATCATGTAGTCATGCCAAATATAATATGAGCCATTAAAGTCGATATCGAAAGTTTGAATATAGTTGTCCAATAGTACTCAAAAGTGGGAAACCAATGGTCCAATACAAAATGACATCACAAAACTAGCAGCTAACTATCTCTCTCTAATATCAATGCCCTCTTCCCCTTTTACGGGAAAAGATAATGTGCTGTTTGCTAGGCCTGCCCCTCATAGTAGAAGGTCTTGGCCCTGCAGTAGATGTCGAATGGAGAGTAGCGGGACTCGGTGCCAATGAGGGACTAGATACATCGATCAGTGTAGAAGGTGGTGCTGATGAAGCCACATCAAAGTCATTCAGGCGTGTGAAATCCAACCTGGAAGAGGGTGATAAAAAGATTTAATGAGTCTTGACTCTTGAGGTCAGAGGAAAACAATATGAAAGAGGATCTTAAATTACAATGAATTTAATTGCTTTGATAAAGTTCTTACCTGGTGCGTTTCTTTGAGTGTATTTTATCAAAGACACTCCAATTACGCACACATCCAGAAGAGCTACAGGTTTGGCTGAGGACTCGGATGGCAATTTTTTTAAAAATTTGGTGCCCTTACACCATATGTCCTCTACCAAACACCTACAATAAACAAGAAAGAGAATCAGATTATATAATTCAAATTTCAATTTTCAAATAAATGATAAATCATAAAACACTATTAAAATTTAAAAATTTGAAATTCTAAATAAATTCTAATTTGTAATCACTTACTTGGAGTCAAAATGGTCCTTGCATTGATAGCATCGACATAGCCAAATAGTCCAGTAGCCTCTTGACACATCTCCATCTCACGAGTAATACTCGTGCTAGTCCCAAAATTAGGTACCTTCCTATTAATACATTTGATAAGCGCTTCCAATATCTCTTCATCAAAATCAAGTTTACACTTGTAGGAAAAGGTGGGGTTGAGGAAAAGTGCAGCTGCATGAATAGGTCGATGGAGCATCCTGGTCCATCGTGTATAAATCAAACCATAGAATCATGTGTCTATGTAAACCAATCTAGCGATGGCTCTCCCATCCTCTCTCCTACTATATGTGGAATCTTGTCACTCATCACAAACAAACATTTGCTTCAGCTCAAACTGAACTCGAAGCAAAGAATGAAGAGAAATGAAGTTGGTGGCAAATCGTGTGAGTCTAGGGCGCAACAATTCCCTATTTCTCGTGCATCTCATCATGAGGCTAAGAACCCAAGCATGGTTATATATGAATTTGGTGATACTCCTATCCTGATCAACAATTTCCTTGACGAACGGAATTTTCTCCACATCCTTTAGCATCAAATCGATATATATGCAGCGCATGGACTCCAAAATAGTGAGGGGTGCCTCTCCATAAGCAATCTACCAACAGCCACATAATTGGCCGCGTTAACTGTTATGATCAACACCACATTGTCCAAACCAATCTCTCGAAGGACCCCATCCAACAACTCACATAACAATGCTGCTTCTTTTACGTTAGCCGATGCATCAACGGATTTGATAAACATGGTACCTTTAGGGCACTGTACCAACAAATTGAGAAGTGTCCTACCCTTTGCATCTGTCCAACCATCAGACATCAATGTGCATCTAGAAATCCCCCATGACTGTTTGAAATCCTCCAATCTAGTGTTGATGTCTTTCTTAGTTTAAAGAATTGGCCCTCGAATCTCCTCATATGTAGGGCACTTGTACCTTGTGCCAACAATAGCAGTGGCATCACACATAGGCTGAAAAAAGGATTGTTTCTTGTTATTGTAAGAGGCAAGTCACTCCAGAAAAGCATCCTCCCCATAAGCCTATCTGCTCCTTCCTTCTCCTTTTTTTTAACCATGGACTTGATGGAGGGTTGAGCACCACTTCTAGTCTGTGGAACAAAGAAAGATGAGGCGGGCCTGACGGAAGGTGAATCCATGGTCGTGGTCCCCAACACTACCCTTAGTGGGATGATCATAATCATATGTCCTTGAAGTCCTAGTCACTCCACCTGTAGCAAGTTTAGCTCTATTTGCTGTTGATTCGTCCCTTTTTCTATCCTTTTAGTGAATTGCATCATAGGTGATTCTCATAATCTCGGGGGTAACTGCACTACAAAGCCCCACATCATGGCTAGGAGTTTTGCCAAATGGTACTTCAACCTGCTAATGCCTCCTGTCATATGTTGCCCACACAATTTGCAATTCAATTGTTGCCGGTTTGTTCCATCTTCAGGGTCAGCATATTGCCAAAATGGGTCCAATGACATTTTTGCAATGGAAATGTATAGCCTCAAAAGTCAAACCCGTGGCACCAAAAAAACAAAAAAAAGACATTAAACCCAATTAGAAAAAGAACAAACGAAAGCACAAGGCTAGTAGGCCTTCCCTAAAATCATCAACATTGACTTTGATTATTACTAACTTACTATAGATCTGCTATAACAGTTAATAGGTTTACTTTTAAGTTTATTTCTTTTAAACGCTGCAATGACAATTGCAATGTGCAATTGCATAATACATATGATATTATTATTACATATTAAATTTTAAATTTAATATTAAGAAATCATTAATTGTATTTGTCAATTTGGTGTTGGGGTTGTTAAAAGTTTTAGCTTAAAACTTAAAATTATAAACATCAATCTACAAGACTGTACCTCTTAGATTGGTTGCCCTCCAAGAGTTAGCCGATTCACACAAAATGTCGGAACTATTAATTTTTAATATGCAAACTTTGAATTGTATAATGTATACAGAGCTGGACTCTATATTGAGTAGCGATGCCTTCAAATGAACAGAGTTTACTGATTATAGCACTTGAGAATCTAATTTGTTAAAAACTTAAAACTTAATACTAAATACTAAATACCATAGATTTAAAAAAATATAACTTACCTCTGCGTTTTCCCTTGAGCAAGGGCTCTTGATTCTTCAACAGTTCAACTATGAACTTCAAACACCCTTCAAATGCCCCTCAAACCGGCCTTCAAAGTTTCAAATGCCCTTCAATGTTTTGCAAATCCACGATTTCTGAGAATGGGATGCTAACTGCGCGCGGATGTTTTCTTGGAACGCATGGATTCAATGGTAAAAACGCCCCCAAGTTGCTGATAAATTAGCTTAAAACCCTCTTGGTGTGAAGCAATGGCCCTCTTCGTTGTTTTCCGACTCAAATGATAAAAAACAAACCCGGAAATCGCTTTTAATCAACCCAGAAATCAATTTTAATTAGCACGATGATTTTTACAGTTGAGGCGTGATTTCTATGCTCAACACTGTTCCTAAGGGTTAGGTGCTAGTGACATCATCAAGGGGTGGCCAATCCCTTGAGAAAAAACCTAGCAATAACCAATTAGGAGAGAGGACATCATCTAGCTCAAATTGACCAAGATTCACCTAGCTAATTGACCAGGGGTGTTCCTGTAGGAACTCCTTGGTCCCTGACTAAGAATCTACTTGGTCCTAGATCAGGAAGTATCTGTCTCAACTTGCAAAATTTGCTTGGATCTCATGTCCAAGAAACTGTCTGGTCCTAGACCAGAATACCCTCGAGACATATAGGGGCCCTAACCACATGTTAGGGACCTTGCCATGGCATCAACCTGCTTGGTCCTAGACCAAGAACCATAGGAGACTACTAGGGGCCCTAGGGTAACTTCTAGGGTCTTACTATGCCCTAGTTAACTGGCTAGGGTACCATCCTCTCTGAGAATGGGTCTCGCCGCTGCACTAACTTTAAAAGTGTGATGAGGAGGACTTAGGCTTTGTTTTTGTATATTTATGTAATAAGTGAAAATTATATAAATAAAGTGATGTTTGATACTTTATAGAATGGGTTCACTTAAAGTTTACTTAATAATTAAAGCGAATGAATTAAATGTGAGTGCATTAAATGACGGCCCTAGATGTTGTAAAAGTATCTCAACCCTAGATTAGGTTAGGTGGTTAGATAGATGGTTACAATTTTCAAAGTATAAAACAAGAGAGAAAGGACAAATTGAACACACCATTAATGAAGAGAGAGAGAGAAGATTGAGGAGAGAAAGAATTGTTGAATTTTAGCATTAGCATGAATACTTTAAAAAATTTGTAGACTAACTGATAACAAGTGACAAGTGCAGTAAAAATAACATCAACACATCAACACATCAACACATCAACACAACACAAGAGTTTTTCACTGGGGAAACCTTTAAAGGAAAAAAACCCCAAAAGCATTAGTAATTCATCTCGTAAATGAGATGATCGAGTTTTTCCAAAATTTCACAAACCCTAACTGGGTTTGTACCACAGATCCATAATTACACAAGATAATCTTTTTACACAGAAAAATGCCAGTTTAGGATTTTTCACAAATTAGGGATTTCTGCCCTAATTTTTTGTCTGTTGCCTAGAGAGATCATACTGTAAAAAAAAGCATCTTGACTGCTTCAGATCTATATTTCTCTCTTCTGCCCGAACTGTTCAAGAGCTGCCCAGATTTGTGAGGAGGTTGCCGAAGAAAGCTGTTGTTCTGCCCATGATATGAACTAACCTACCTGGACCCTTTTTCTGCCTGTTCAATGTCTGCTCGTATCTCAACCGCCCTGCCCAAGCCTGCCCAGATTTCCTGTTTCCCTTCCTGAACCTGCCTGGATCTCTGCTGTGTGCCCGAGACCCTGCCCATGGCCTTTGCTGTGTGCCCGGAGGCCCTTTCGGGCTGGTTGAAGGCTGCTCGATGGTCTGCTAGCAGACCTGTAGCCCTTCCGGGCTGTTTGCTAGCTTCCCAAGGGTCTGTTAGCAGACCCGGACCTGTTTCGGGTTGTCTGCTAGCAACCTGAGGGTCTGCTGTAGCAACCCGGGAGTTTGCTATGGCAGCCCGAGGTTTGTCCGAGGCTGCCCAGAGCCCGTAAGGGCTGCTGTGGGTGCCAGGAAGCCCTTAACAGGCTGCCCGAGCCTTGCTAGGGCTGTTTGTAGTTGGCCGTGGGCAATATAGGGCAGCTCAAGCTCAGTTAGGGCCTGCCCAAGCTGTGGAGAGGGCTGCCGTGAAGAAGGGCACCTTGCTCGAGTAGTGTGAAGGCTGCCCGGTGGTGCTATTGAGAGGAAGATGGTTGCTTGAAGCCAAACCCTAGCTACCTGTGAATGTCTGGTAGTTGCCCAGAGAAGAAGATGAGAGCTGGGGTAAAACCCTAGCTCATAAAGAAGGTAAAAACTGTTGCTGCCTTTTGTTGATGAAACCCTAGCTTAGGGTTTTTGATCTAAGGACAAATGTGGATGCCCTAGCTAGACTCATCCATGCTAGGGCATACACAAAACTTCCTTCTCTTCTTGAACCAGCGAAATCTTCTTCTATGGAGCAGCTGTACCTGTAAGAGTAAAGTGTGTTATAATGAAATGGCTTGATCTTCTTTTATATGCTTTGAGTCACTTGTAAGTGGACCAAAATTAGAAAGAACAAAATATTATTATTTTATTCTTTACTAATTTTGACTTTTGCCTTTAGCCTTCCTGTGGTCCAAAGGTTCTTGTGTATTTTTGACTTTTACTTGTGATCCAATAGTCCTTATGTATTTTTTACTTTTACCTTTAGCCTTCCTGTGGTCCAAAACAAGTGGTCATAGGGTCCTTCAAACCCACTCAAAGTACATCATCATAAACAAAGAGAATTACTAATGCTTTTATCTCATACTCTGTGTGACACCAAGATCAGGTACTAAGGTGTCTTAACCAAGGGTAGCCAAGCCTTGGAGAAGATCGCAAACCCACTGATCGAGGGTCAGAGTGTCACACATGCGTAGACCTGATCTAGGGATTATAGTGTCTAATTGGTAACATACCAAGTGCCTCAGCCATAGGCTGCATAATTTGACACTAGGTCAAATACTTGGTAACAGACCAAGCGCCTCCATTCTCCCGGAGAATAGCCCTCAGCCCCGAGCTAAGTCCCTAGTTCTGGACAAGGTAAAATCCTGGTAACTGACTAGGTGCCTCCATTCAAAAGAATAGCTACTCAGATCTAAGCAGAGTCTACCAGTGCTAGACTGGTTCCACATCTTGGTCCTGGACCAGATGTCACCATTCAACATAATGGTCACTCAGCTTAAGGTTGAGCCCCCCTAGTGTTGGACTGGATCCAAATCCTGGTCCTGGACCAGATGTCACCATTCAACAGAATGGTCACTCAACTCAAGGTTGAGTCCCCCCAGTGCAGGACTGGGTCCACATCCTGGTCTTGGACTAGATGTCACCATTCAACAGAATGGTCACTCAACTCAAGGTTGAGTCCCCCCAGTGTTGGACTGGGTCCATATCATTGTCCCGGATCAGATACCATCATTTAACAGATTGATCAATCAACTCTAGGTTGAGTCCACACCTTGGTCTCGAACCAGGTGTCTCTATTCTCCTAAGAAAATGGCTCTTGATGCTGCTCAGGAAAATCAACAAGAATGCCCTAGGGGAGTGGCATGATTCCCAAGGAAAGGAGCAGCACAAATCCCAAGGCATCATGTAGTTTGTACAATAGTTCCTGTGCATTAAATGATGCCACACTTGTGGCACAAATCCCAAGAAAAGTGAACGCATTTATTGCAGACTGTACCAAATGTACAACATTAATTGCATGCACGTGTGGGCACGATTTTCAAGTTGGGAAAGTACAATAGAAGTATATCCAACAGCACGTGTGGATGCCATACAACAGGTTGTACAGCTGTTAGTGGCATGAAAATTAGGGTTTTTTGCTGCTATTATAGTTTGGGTATTTTTGTCAATGAGGGTTGAAAATAATTTCATGTGTAGATGGAAGATTTCTGAGTATTCTTCTTAATAATACTTTTCTTCTTTCTAGGGTTTTCCCTGGAGTTGGGGTTTTGTCCGATCTGTTGACCAAAATATCAGTGTTTTCATGTGTGAATGGATACTTCAGTATTTGAGAAGATCTTGAATATGGTGGTTTTTATTTCAAGTTTATGAGTAAATTTTTAATTATAAACCCTACCTAGAGATTCAAGTGTTTGACAGAATGTGTGAATGAAAGTTTCATATTAATCTCATTTATTTTCTTCATAGGGATCCTTTGTAGTTTAACCAACCATGCAAGTAGTAGAAAACAATGAGTGTCTTATTAGAGGGAGTGTGTTATGAGATACCTTTCCCTTTGATCCCATCAATAATATTTCTCTTTCTTTATTTTTCTTTTCATCACTTTTTCTTTTTGTAGGATTAATGGACTGAAAGATATTGGTGCTGGTTTTTATTGTAACTTCGAAAGATATTCTAGATGTATTGATTGTGTTCCTCCTTCAGGAGATGAGTTTGGTCTTGCAAGAGTCATTGAGAGAATCAATGTAAACCTCTGAATGTAAGTCGGGTCAATAGTACCCAAGTGTTAGTATAATAAATGTTATTTTTGGCGTCTTGCTAGACAAGTCGGCCCATTCAATTAGACAAGTCAGTCCTGTTAGGTTAGAGGTCAAGTCAACTGAAGAATATAAATAGGGAGGCGCTCCACTTCATTTGTACTTACTCACTCAAGTTGTTTTGCAAGAGAGAGAAGAACTAGTGCACCATAAAGAAGTTAGAAGCAGTTGTCTGGGTTTTACATTGCTTTGGTTGAGATCAATATTGAGGAAGTTTTGCGGGGTTTTCTTCGTTGTGGTTTACCCGAGGAAAATCTTTGTGTTCTTGTGTTCTTATGTTTCTGTGCTTGTTGTTCTTTCAATGATCTAGTGACAATTTGTTTTAAGATATCATCTAAGCAAATCAAGTAAACTTAACATGGTATCAGAGCCACCTTGAAAGGAAACATTGCGCAGTTAGGGTTTGTTACTCCAAACAAATCCCTCAACAGATCAACCAGAAAAGAGGGCTCTCCCAACTCGCCCCTGTAGAGCGCATCTTTCTGTGAAGACAGAACCAATTTCCAAGAAGTTTCAGTTTTGGACCAGTTATTGCTGCCGAGACAAACTAGGGCTTCAGTTTTCCTGAGACTCCATCATCAATCTCAGAAAAAGCAAGATACAGTCTACCTCGTCCTAGGGAGGCACATTTTCTCCACCTCTCAACCCTACCAGGGTTTCCAACTGAGAAATTAGGGTTTCTGCATCAAAGCCTAGGTCATCCAGAAGGAGGTCAACTAGACGTTGTTTTCTTCAAGTAAGTACTATTCCTCGTTCCATTTGAAGTTCTCATTCTATTAAAGATGACAAAGAATACCAAGCTAGATGGAAAGCTTGAAGGCGCTGAAAACTCGAGAGCATGGAAGTATAGGATAATGCTCATCCTGCAAGAAAATTATCTAGATAAGTTTATAATGTTGATTTTTCTGAGCAGCATCGAGAGCCACTCTCTTAGGATAATGGAGACACCTGGTTCGGGACCAGGGTGTGGACTCAACCTAGAGTTGAGTGACCATTCTATTGAATGGGGATATCTGGTCCTGGACCACGATATGGAACCAGTCCAGCACTGGGGGACTCAACCTTGAGTTGAGTGACCATTCTGTTGAATGGTGACATCTGGTCTGGGACCAGAATGTGGAACCAATCTAGTACTTGGGGACTCAGCTTAGAGCTGAGTGGCCATTCTTTGAATGGAGGCACTTGGTTAGTTACCAGGAATTTACCTAATCCAAGACTAGGGACTCAGCCAAGGGTTGAGGGCCATTCTCTGGGAGAATGGAGGCGTTTGGTTTGTTACCAAGTATTTGACCTAGTGTCAAATTATGCAGCTTATGGCTGAGGCACCTGGTCTGTTACTAGGAAGACACTATAAGCCCTAGATCGGGTCTAGGTATGTGTGACACTCTGACCTTTGATCAGTGGGCTTTGTGATCTTCTCCAAGGCTTAGCTACCCTTGGTTAAGACACTTTAGTATCCTATCTTGGTGTCATATAGAGTGAGATAAAAGCATTAGTAATTCTCTCTGTTTATGATGATGTACTTTGAGTGGGGATGTAAGACCACCTTGACCAATTATTTTGACCTCAGGGCACTTGAAGAAGGCTAAAGCAAAAGTCAAAAAAATACGTAAGGACCCTTAGTACTGCTAAGGAGTCAAAGTGAAAGTGCAAAAAGACCTTTAGTACCACTAAAAGTAAAAGGCAAAGTGAGAAAATAATAAAATAATAGTATTTTGTTTTGAGTTTTGGTCCACTTGCAGGTGACTCAAAGGCTATAACAGAAGATCAATCCATTTCATTATTACACACACACTTGCTCTCACAGGTACAACTACTCCAACAAAAGAAATTGCTAGTTATTGAAGAGAAGGAAGATTGATGTGATGCCCTAGCATGGATGAGTCTAGCTAGGGCATTCACACTTGTTTTTTTTATAAACCCTAAGCTAGGGTTTCAACAGCAACAATTTTTTATCAGTTTAATAAGCTAGGGTTTTACCCTAACTCTCTTCTTCTCCTCTGGGTAGCTGAACACTCTCAGTCTCCACAGGTCACCGGGTAGTTGAACACTCTCAGTCTCCACAGGTCATCGGGCAGCTGAACACTCTCAGTCTCCATAGGTCATCGGGCAGCTCCTAAAGATCATGGGAAACCCTCCTTCTCTCTAGACTGTCCTCTTCTCTCTTCGGGCAGTCTTTTTGAGGGCTTGACCCTCCCTTTGCACCCTTAGGCAACCTACAATAGGCATACTTGTGAGGGTTTGGGCCTGTGACCAACCCTTGGGTAGCCTACAAGCAGACCCGTGAGGGCTGTCGTGGCCATGTAGACCCTCGGGCAGCCTGCTGGCATACTCGTGAGGGTCTCGACAGCAACTCGCAGGCTTGTTAAGGCTGTTGGGTTTGTGCAGACCCTCGGGCAACCTACAGGATGGTTCGTAGGGGCCTCAGGCTAGGCCTGTTTTCCCTACGGGCAGCAGAACAACAGCACAACAGCAAATCCGGGCAGGTGAGAAGTGGATCCGAGCAGGCCCAAACAGATTCAGGCAGGCAAAATCAAAAGTTCAGGCAGCTTGCAATTTTTGGGAAGGAGAGAGAAAGTTTAGGGCAGCAAGCCCTAATTGGGCATTTCTGTGTAAAAAGGATTATCTTCTGTAACTGTGAATCTATGGTACAAACCCAGTTAGGGTTTGTGGAATTTTGGAAAAACTCAGTCATCTCATTTACGAGATGAATTACTAATGCTTTTGGGGTTTTTGTCCTTTAAAGGTTTCCCCAGTGAAAAACTCTTGTGTTCAGTGTGTTGATGTGATTTACTGCACTTGTTCATTTGTTTATGTTAGTATGCAAATTTTAAAAGTATTCACGCTAATGCTAATTCAACATATGAAGGAGAAAGTAAAAGAACCATAAGAAGCTGAGGCCAAGTCCAAGCATAAGAAGGATATGATCATAGCCAAAAGGTTCATAGCTGACTCCATCAAGGATAATTTGATTCCTCAAGTATCCTCAAGGGAAACTCTAAAAGAAATGTTTGATGCTTTGTCCAGTCTATTTGAAGGAAGAAACATCAACATGAAGATGACGCTGAGGAATCACCTCAAAAGTGTAAGAGCTCAAAAATCAGAGACCATGCAGTCTTACTTTACAAGAGTAGCTCAAATCAAGGATCAGTAAGATGTTATTGGTGATATAGTTGAAGAAGCAAAAATTGTGATGACCACCTTAAATGGTCTTCCAAGAGATTGGGGAGCTTTTATCCGAGGAAGCTGTTCAAGAAGGAAACTAACCAAATTCCGAAAGTTATGGGAAGAATGTGTTGAAAAAGAAGAAAGGATAACAACTAGAGAAGAAAAGCTAAATGACAATGAGGATCAAGCCTTGACAGTTCATAATGAAGGCAAGAGCAAAAGGAAGAGTCATGACCATCCTCATAAGACTTAAGGGTTCAAGAAGTCTAAGAAAGACTTCTCAAATTATGAATGCTTCACTTGTCACAAGTTGGGACACATTGTTATCAACTGTCCCATGAAAGCATAAAGAGTAAAAAAGATAAAAAGATTTCAAGCTCATGCTGTTGAAGATAGTGATCAAGAAGTTGAAGAGGAAGCAAAGAAAGATGAAGACTCCAATGAAAAATATGTATTGTTCTATGCTCTAACAGAATTAGTCTCACTAGGAAATGACACCTGGCTGGTAGATAGTGGTGCCTCCAAGCACATGACAGGTTACAAGGACCCACTCTCATGTCTTATACAAAAGGAATCTCCACACAAAGTAACGCTTGGAGATGATTCCCAATATCCCATCAAAGGAATGGGAGAAGCATCCTATAAGTTGGACTATGGAAAGTCCATTAAGATGAAAGATTTCTTGTATGTCCCAGGACTAAAGAAAAATCTTCTTTCTATTTCTGCATTAGAGAAGAAAGGCTTCAGAGTTGCCATTGTGGATGGAAAAGTTCTCATGTGGATAAAAAGAAAAACCATAGATGATGTCGTAGAAATTGGAGTTGAAGAAGGAGGACTCTACAAATTAAAGGGACATGTAGATTCAACATTATTAACTAGCACCATAAACCCATGCGAGCTATGGCACAGAAGGCTTGCTCATATTCACTACAAGGCTTTAGCAATTGGAAGCAAGGTTGTGACTGGTCTACTAGAAATACAGATAAATCATGAAGGAGTGTGCAAAGGATGTGCACAAGGAAAGAATACTAGGAATCCTTATCCAAACAGTGACAACAAAGCAAAGGGGATCTTAGATATTGTCCACTCAGACATATGCGGACCAATGCAAACCATTTCATTAAGTGGGTATGTTTACTGTGCTTCTTTTATTGATGACTATTCTCGCAAGACTTGGATATATGTCTTGAAAAAGAAGGATGAAGTGTTTGAAAGATTTAAGAAATTTAAGGCTCTAGTAGAAAACCTCTCTGAAAAGAAAATAAAGGTATTGAGGTCAGATAATGGAGGAGAGTTTACATCAAATGAATTCAATGAATGCTGCAAGGAAGTTGGGATTAAGAGGGAGCTCATAGTGTGGCAGAAAGAACAAACAGATCTATCATGGAAGCTGTGAAAGCTATGATACATGATCAAGATCTACCAATGCATTTATGGGAAGAAGCAACTAGAAAGACAGTATATGTACATAATAGAATCTCCCACAGTGGCCTTGGGAACAAAACTCCAGAAGAAATGTTTTTTAGAGAAAAGCCTGAAGTGAGTCACCTAAAGATTTTCGGCTGTCTTGTATACATACACATTCCCAAGGAGAAAAGATCAAAGATAGATCCTTCAGGAAAGAAGGGATTATTCGTAGGATATAGTGAGCAATCAAAAGCTTATCGAAATTATATCCTAGGATACTGTCAAATTGAACTTAGCAGAGATGTCACATTTAACGAAGATACAATGTTCAGAAAGTCAAAGAAAGATAAGGAAGATGAAGAGGAGCATGAAACTCCCAAAGTTGCAGAAAGTTCTAAACCAGTTAGGAATGGAGAAGAAGATCAGATGCCCGAGGATCATGATATGACAAAACCTCAGTTACCAGAAGAATTACCCAGTGAAATGATTTCTCGAAAGAAACCTGCCCGGGCTCGTGAAGTAATCGAAGAAGCAAAAAGACATGGTGCCCTAGAAGGAACCATTAGAGAAAGGAAGAAGCCAAAGTCATACCCCAGTTATATGGCTTTGGTGTGTGATCTAGTTGATAACGAACCAACATGTTTTGAAGAAGCAACAAAGCAGAAGGAATGGGTTTGATGCAATGATCGACCACTACCAATCCATCATTAAGAATGATGTGTGGGAAATAATACCAAGACCAAAGGACAAGTCAGTGGTATCCTTGAAATGGATCTTCAAAACAAAGCACTCAACAAATCGCAGTATAGAAAAGTACAAGGCAAGATTTGTAGCTCACGGGTTCTCCTAGAAAGAAGGAATTGACTATGAAGAGACCTTTGCTCCAGTAGCTACGTACACTTCAGTTAGAACCGTCCTTGCCTTGGCATCCAACATGAAGTGAAAGTTACATCAGATGGATGTAAAGACAAACCTTTCTAAATGGCTTGATACAAGAAGAAGTTTATATCGAACAACCGCAAGGTTTCGAGACTGATGATCGGGAAGCTTATGTATGTAAGCTCAAGAAAGCATTGTATGGGCTAAATCAAGCACCCAAAGCATGGTATGGAAGAATCGATGGATTCCTGATGAGTTTAGGCTTTACTAAGAGTAAAGCAGATTCTAACCTCTACTATAATATTGAGGATGATGGACTTATGATACTACTGCTATATGTGGATGATTTATTCTTGACAAGGGAAGATAAGCCCATCAACGAATGTAAGAAGAAGCTTGCTGCAAAATTTGAGATGAAAGACCTTGGAACGATGCACTACTTTCTTGGTCTTGAAGTATGGTAATATCCAGATGAGATTTTCTTGAACCAAGGAAAATATACAATATAAATCCTATAAAGATTTGGGATGATAGATTGCAAGGCTATGGCTACTTCGATGACAACAAATTTGAAACTATTGAATCATGATACTTCGGAAGCTGTAGATGCCACCTTGTACAGACAGATTATTGGTTCACTGATGTACTTAACCAATACAAGACCAGATATATGTTTTGCTGTAAACACGCTAAGTCAATATATGGTGAATCCCAAACATATTCACCTGATAGGAGCAAAACATGTGATGAGGTATCTAAAGGGAACTTTAGATTATGGGATCAGATATGCATCGAATGGTGAGATCTGATTATATGGGTTCACAGACTCAGATTGGTCAGGAAGTGCTAAAGATAAAAATAACACTTCAGGATGTTGTTTTAGTTTGGGATCAGGCACGATCTCACGGTTCAGTAGAAAGAAGACCAGTATTGCGCTTTGCACGGCGGAAGCTGAATACATTGCAACATGTTCAGCCTGTAGCGAAGCAATATGGCTTCGAAAGATGTTGGCAGGATTATTTGTTGTAGAGATAGATCTTACTGATATCCTTTGTGATAATCAGAGTTGTATCAAGATGACAGAAAACCTGGTGTTTCATGATAAATCAAAGCATATCGAAGTTAAATATCATTTCATTCGGGACATGGTTCAAAAAGGAGCTGTAAAGCTCAAGTATGTTCCTACAGAGTATTGATGTATTCCAGATGTATTGATTGTGTTCCTCCTTTAGGAGATGAGTTTGGTCTTGCAAGAGTCATTGAGAGAATCAATGTAAACCTCCGAATGTAAGTCAGGTCAATAGTACCCAAGTGTCAATATAATAAATGTTATTTTTGATGTTTTGCTAGACAAGTCGGCCCATTTAGTTAGACAAGTCGGTCTTGTTAGGTTAGAGGTTAAGTCAATTGAAGAATATAAATAAGGAGGCGCTCCCCTTCATTTGTACTTACTCACTCAAGCTGTTTTGCAAGAGAGAGAAGAACTAGTGCGCCAGAAAGGAGTTAGAAGCAGTTGTCTAGGTTTTACACTACTCTGGTTGAGATCTATACTGAGGAAGTTTTGTGGGGTTTTCTCCGTTGTGGTTTCCCCGAGGAAAATCTTTGTGTTCTTGTGTTCTTATGTTTCTGTGCTTGTTGTTCTTTCAATGATCTTCTAGCGATAATTTGTTTTAAGATATCATCTAAGCAAATCAAGAAAACTTAACAGGTTTTATGTCTTTCAGATACCAGTGATGACACGACCATATCTTTGCTGCCAGCAAGTGTCCATAGCCTCGACGGAGTTGCCTCAGTGAAGCATTGTCATGCAAAGAGGCCTTAACCTACTGCTAGTCAAGCATCCATAGCCCTGACAGGGGTTACTTATTCCTTCAACCGTTAATCATCTTATTTTTATAGGGAATTTCTTTTGGATGTTAGGCAAGGGCATTGCTCATTTCTAGAGTTTCCTTGTTATGACAGCCATCCATAGGGATCTACCTACAAGCATTGTGCATTAGGATTCTCTACCTATAGTTCTTGATTATTGACAATCGACCCCAGGGATCTACTCGAAAGTATCCTGTACTGAGGAGTCACTACCAGCGAAGCATGACTCGAGAGAAACTCGCGAGTCTCGACGAGTGGAACCCCAACCTGAGTAACCGACATTTACTCGGCACAGAGTTGGCTTGACCTCGGCAACCCCTCTAAACTCGCACGACTTGGCATAAACTCCTCTGACTTGGCATAGATTCGTTTGGACCAACCATGATTGGACTCGCGGACGCCAACTAACTCATCAATCGGTTTGTGATTCGCCATGGAGGTGCTTTGCACAGTTGTTGTGAAGGTCGTGGTGGTTTGCACTATCATTGTAGAGGTCGTGGGTGGTCTTCAGCCTCTGCACTTTGTTCACTGCTTAGTCGTGGAGGTCGAGGGTCCCGATTTGTGGCCGCAGTTGCTGCTCAACTTCGAAGGAGGTTGCCACTCACAAACTCTCCAAGTTTCAATTTGTATTATTTTATTTTATTTTATTTTATTTTATTTCTGTTATAAAAAATTAAAATGATTTTATTGCTTTTTATTTTAAATTTAAATTTTATTGTTTTTAATTTTTAATTTTAATTGTTTTTTTAACTTTTAACTTGCGATTTAATTTTAAATTTGAAAAAGGATGGGCTGTGGCTGACATTCTCAACCACACTGACTGTTGGCTGAGATACTCAGCCACAAGCCCATTCGTTTTCAAATTTAAATCTAAATCCTAAGTTAAAAAATTAAAGACAGTTAAAATTAAAAATTAAATAACAATACAAATTTAAAATTAAAAAACAATAAAATCAATTTTGTGTGGGGCATGTGGGCTGAGTATCTCCGTCACACTGTCACATATTTGTTTTTAATTTATTAAACAATTGGAAATGCCTTTAACCTCTATTGTGTGCTCAAAATGTACCATATTTTAATTTTTTTCCTATTTGCTGAGCCTTGCCGAGTCTGTCCCAAGTTTTTCCCAAGTTTTCCCCGAGTCGACGAGTCATATGCCAGCCGAGTTTTTGCCGAGTCCGAGTCGTGGAACATTGGTCAATACAACACAACAACCCAAGACACATAAGAGAGAGACATCAAGGCGCATGGAAGGCGACATATTCACAAATGGGGAGAGCAAGAGTCAATCAGGTCAACTCTAAACCATTGGGATGCAGACCAAAAGTGGAGTGACATGAATGATATGGAGAAAGTCAGAAATGAAACCGAAGAAGGATGGAATAGTCCTTGCAAAACCACGAGTCATCTAGGTTCATGGTATGTAAGTAAATCAAAACTCCTTTGCCCTCGTCAACCTATGACTGCTACTACTAGTTATACTAATAAAAACAATCAGATACATTATACAGTAGCAGTGAGATATAACATCATCAGTAAGGCATGGCATCATTGATCATAGTAATATCATCTCGTCACCAATATCATATGAAATAACCTTGCAAAAAAGAAAGGAGATCACTAAAAATCTGGGATCCTTCAGCAGAAGTGAAGCAAAAAACACAGCATGTGGCATAACAGTCGAGAAGGATGACATTACCAAGGAAGCGAGCCCAAAAGTTGTTTTCAAATGTGATACGAGGTAAACTGTAAGACTACTAAACCTAATGATATTTTAGAGCACTCTTGTGTAGAGCAAGTTGAGTATGATATACAAACTCATACCTCAATTTCTTATTTTGTAGGTAGAATTCCCCTAGAAGTTGTGCACAAACAATGAGAGTATGACAACAGGGAAGTATATGGTTGAAGGGTGAATATATATATATTGTAGGCATGCTGAGATGATTGCCACATTTGCTGCTTTTGATCTGTGATGTCTGAATCCTTTTAATCTTCTCAAAGTGACTCTGTTCAAGCCTTCTGGTATAGCTTCATTGAATTGAAGCAGGTAAATTGAACGACTTTGCTTTAATGTAAGACAGTCACATCCCTGTTAGAGTTCCAGAAAAGCAGGCAAAAGAGAGATGCAGAGGTTCATAATATCATCAAGAGTGTTGACAATTTAAA
Organism: Pseudotsuga menziesii; assembly: GCA_001517045.1. Taxonomy (NCBI): domain Eukaryota; kingdom Viridiplantae; phylum Streptophyta; class Pinopsida; order Pinales; family Pinaceae; genus Pseudotsuga; species Pseudotsuga menziesii. The sequence continues at coordinate 47,650 of LPNX011082292.1, read as the reverse complement.
TAAAAAATTCCGTATGCTTAATAAAAGTATCGATATATGAATTGCTAAGCAGTGAAATTAAATATGTTGAAATGGTAAAAACGATTGTCTCAGTGCATTACAGTCATACAGGATAACACAAGTAATCTCTGAATTTTGAGCACAACCAGGTCCACGAAATTCACTACAAAATTTATCTGCAAAAATTTGATGGTGAAAGCAACTGACAGGCGGTGACCTGTCTGAATAAAATAAAGGGTTATTTTGACATATTCCACCCTCTAGAGATAATTGATAGATTAAGTGGCTTCACTGCATTTAGAAGGGCCAGCCTTCGATTGGTTTCTCTAGTGGGCAGACAAAACTGACTTATATAGGTGAAGAATTCTTTACTCAGTTCACATGCTTACAACAGGATGATACTGTCAAGAAGTATACCCGTGAATGGGAAATCTCAGCAAGAGTCAGACTTGTCAATAAAGAGGTTGCCATGAAAATAAAAAACAAGAGTTGATTTATGGCTAATCAGCTCTATTGCACGAAACTCCTAAACTGCCAACATACCAGTACCTGAAACTTGGAGACGCCTTGGAAACTTCTTGGAAAGACCCAAGTGGACATGAGGGGCGTGGGCATGAAGTCTAAAAATCCCTAATCTATGGAAAATGAAGACACTAACCTCTAATTCATTTCAAAAACTAACTACAAATTAACATATCATTTTTCTTTTATTGCAAAATATTGTGTTATTTAATAAAAACTATATGCATACACACACATACACACCATGTTTTCCCTGACGTACCTGTTTGGGGTGGTGGTGGTGGGTCGTGTTTCCCTTGACAAGGAATATGAAGCAAATTTGGGAGGGTTCGAGCTGCCAGAGTATGATTTCTTGCTGTATATGTTTTCTGTAAATATGCCACAAAACATTGAAAAACAAGTCGCAGCCATAGATTTGCAATTATCTGAAACTCCTGCCTTTGAATATATGCTAAGAGCATCTTTGAAAGATGAAAAGAAGAGATTGCTCAAAATGCTTGAGCAAGATAAGGGTAAAGGTAAGGCAAGTTTTGTAACTCCTGCCCAGTATAATCTTGCTGAACTTTATAGAAGTTACCCAGATGGTCATGAAAGCAGGCAGTGCTATAGGAGAGATAAAGAGCAAATGCTCCGACTGCAAATCAAAGAGAAGCAACAACAGCTCAAAAGCTTGGTAACACAGATTGAAGATCTGAAGAGTATGATTAAAATCATACAGATTGGAAGGGATCAATCGTCAGATGAAGAACTAAGCAAGCAGTACGATCAAGCTTTGGAAAGTCCAGAAAAGAAAGAACCGTCTCCTGATCTTACTTTAGGAATGCTCACTGGTCCTAAGATGTTTATTCGAATCCAGTTTTGCCCTAGCGAGTATAAATCATATTTTTTAGATTGTATGCTTGATTCCGGTTGCCAGTTGAACTTAGCAAAATGTTCAGCACTCCCCTCATTCTATTGGGAAAACACTACTGACCGTGGGACAGCCATCGAAGGAACTCCAGTCCCCCTTGTTGCAAAAGCTGAAAATTTCTTGATGCAGTTCAATGAAACATCTGATGCCGTAACCTGGTACAAGTTAGATAACATTAAAGAAGATTGCATTCTAGGTTCAGAATTCCTGTCCAGAGTTAGTCCTTTTTCTTTTGATATCCAGAAGATGTTATTTTCTTGTGTCATTAATAATTGTACAGTCAAGCTTCCTCTCTCTTTCAGTTCTAGTCCGAAATGTCAATCTTTTGTACAAAAGCCTGTGCAGAAAAACAATCCTGCTCAGTGGATGAAAATGGATCATTGTATAGCCTTTTTAGAGATCCATGGAGAGAAAGCGCTTGCAGATATCACTGCAAAATTGATTAAAGACTGTTGCTCGAAAAGCCCAAATGCTTTCTGGACGAGAGAGAAATATTTTGTCTCCTTGCCATTTGATCCATTGCAGAAGATTAAACCAATGAAAGCTTTTGCTTGTCTCATGTCCCCCTCAGAAGGAGATTTCTGTGCCTTAGAAATCAAAGAACTTCTAGCCAAAGGCCTGATAGAACCATCTAAGAGCCCTTGGGCTTGCTGAGCTTTTGTTGTAAACAAACACTCTTAGATCAAGCGGGGAAAGCCGAGGCTTGTTGTGAATTATAAGCCTCTCAATGCTGTACTTCAGAAAGTTCGGTACCCTTTGCCAGATAAAGCCAGCGTGCTACAAAGAATTGCTGGTTGTACAATTTTCAGCAAATTTGATTTGAAATCAGGATTCTACCAAATTGGTATTGATGCAAAGGACTGTTTTAAAACAACATTTGTAGTTCCACATGGTCAATACCAGTGGAAGGTTTTACCATTTGGAATCAATAACGCTCCGTCAGAATTTCAGAAGTGCATGGAGGATATTTTTAGAGAAAAACAGTGGGCACTTGTGTTCACTGATGATATTCTAATCTGTTCCAGAAACCTGCAAGAACACTTAAAAACATTTACAGATGTTTTATGATTTGGTTTTTAAACGTGGGTTGGTTTGGTCTCAAAGCAAGATGGAGATAGGCAAGACCGAAATGGAGTTTCTTGGATTTAAGATCCAAAGAGGACAAGTCATCCTGCAAAAACATGTCCTCAGCACCTTTAGCCATTTCCCTGACCAAATCCTTGATAAAACTCAGTTGCAGAGATTCCTCAGTAGTCTTAATTACATTAGACCTTTTTACAAAGGACAGGCCACTGATATTCATTTGCTTCAACAAAGATTAAAGAAGAACCCTGTAAAGTGGTCACCAGAGATGACTTTGGCTGTACAGCATATCAAAGCCAAAGTGTTAGATTTGCCTCCTCTTTCATTACCTCAGGGTACAGGACAACTCATCATTGAAACATATGCTTCTTCCCACACTTTGGGTGGAGTTTTGCTTGAGGTCATAGAAGGCAAAGAACATGTGTGTGGTTATGGTTCAGGTTCCTTTAAAGCAGCAGAACTCAACTACCCTTCTAGCCACAAAGAGATCTTGGCTGTTAAGAAGACAGTCCAGCATTTTATCCTATTTTTGAAACCAGTTAGATTTGTTATTAGAACAGATCTGGAAATAATGCCTGGTATTTTTAAGAATGAGAATTTAATGGCAGAAAATAGTAGTCGCATTTTGAAATGGTTTGTTTGGCTTAGTAACTTTTATTTTGACATTGTGTATAAGCCAGGTTATCTCAATTGTCTTGCTGATATGCTCACAAGAGAACATTCTAAAGAAACTGCTCCTACTCTTAGTATGTTCACAGCTGAGGCCTCTAGTTCTGGTGCAGATCGTGGTAAAGCACCGCTATATCAACCCAAAAATGGCTTATTCCTGAAACCTTGGGATGAATCACTTTCAGAGGCAGATCGAAGACAACTCCTTGATTATGCATCACTTTCAGAGGCAGATCGAGGACAACTCCTTGATTATGCATCAAGGAAAGAAGCTGAAAGGTATTTTGACCTCATTCTTATCAAGCACATTGAAGCCTCTCCATTAAAAATTCAGATAATGGAAAGATGGGAAAGAGATGCGTTCCGAAATTTTGAGAATGCTCAAGAAAAACTAAAAGGTTGCAGAGAACTTTGGATAGACCGCAACGAAGAGAAAGATGGTCCGATCTGGTATGTGGATATTGGGGATGGAAATTTAACATGGACATCCTACAATTTGATTCTTCAATTTTGTAGAGAGCAGCGCAAAATTATAATATGTGCAGACCCAGCAAATCTCAGGGATAATGCATGGTCTGGTTGGACGGAAGTCTTACTAGATAAGTTTTGTCCAAGAACGGATTGGGTGAACCGTCGTGCCAATTTCATACTTCATATGAAAGCTGACATTGAAGTGGCCGATAGAGAGCATCAATGGTTAAAATTTTATGCTTCATCATCATGGCGGACGCTACACGCGGTTAGAGCATACATTGTATACTTCTCAAAAGTACATCAAACGCGATGCTCATGGGCAGAGAATTGACTCAAAGGTGCATACGAAGAGAATCCTTTTAAAATTTTGGGTAGAGTCATTATTCTAGGGAGAATTCCTTTGCGAATCCAATGCAATCTTTCACGGATCTGATATTGAAAGATGCTTCAGTCCAGATTTGTACCCGCTAATCCAGCTTGAAGAGGACTCGCCAAACCTAGATGCCTTCGAGGACTATGGATCAGATATTTCAGGATTTGACTGCCCTTGCGGTGATCTATACCTTGGAAACGGACGTGAAGTCTGCATTTGTCGGCAAGGCAGAGACCCATATTACTGAAGTGAAAGCTGTGGTGGGCCATTAAAGACCGTCGTGGGCCGGTTATGCTCCATCGTATTTTATTCTGCCTTTGTACTAATTAGGAGGAGTCAGTCATAATGAAGATTTCGGGTCCCCACATGTCTACGGACTCTAAGGGACGAGATAATAACGGTGGCTGTCCCCACCTGTCACCCTGGATGGTTTCTTTTTGACCCATTAGTGCCAGTCTTGAGTCACCGGGTAACCGACTAGTATTGTATAAATAAGGGCCTTGGGCCTCATTGTGCATCATTAGATTTTGGAGTCGTTCATGTGCTGAGCTTAGTCGAGTCTGAAGTAATATGCTCTGCGAGTTGCTCCTTATAACATTGCAACAGAAAAACATCAAGTCTGTAAATATCTGTGTGTTAGTAAAGCTTGGAGAGTTCGTGTTTGTAGTGATGAGCTTCGCCCTCCGAAGCCGATCTACATGTCTTCGAAGTATTTGTAATTGCTGAATTAAGAAGAAGAAAAGAGTTGTTTCCGATCTTGGTGTATTGTGGCCCCTTTTCCGAAACTTGTACATGTTTTCACGTTTCGTGCAACTTAGCTAATCAACATTTCTAGTCTCTCAGGTACTATAAACATGCTAAAACAATAGAGCACAGATGCAAGATTCAATGATGTTTAACCTCTTTCCAGTATGAGAAATTTGCAATATATTATTTTCCTCCTCTGCATAAGAAGTCTGCATCCTTTAAACAAATTTTATAGCCTGCAAAGCAATATTATGGATGGCAAGAGAGATATGAACCAGGAAGTCTGCAAACCAAAGAAGTATTCTACTGCAAATAGAAATCTGCCAAGCAAAAAAGTGAAAACAGTTTAGCTAGTGGAGGTAATACAGATAGTGAAGAGTTGAAGACAGTGAGGACAGTATATTGAATTAATTTTTCTAAAGGAAAAGAAGGATACACCCCCAAGATGTCAAATCATGCTTTGGAACCAATGAAATGCCTGGAGTGTTCGGGGTAAATTCAAAGATTAAACAGTCACCGTGTCAATTAATTTTGGTAGTATACACAATTTCATCAATTTGAAAAGCCATATGAACTGAATGTTTTTTCTATACCAGCTAGAATTTCAAGTCAAAGTTGGTGATGGAAGTCACCTTGTGCTCCAGAAAGTGTCATGTTCGCTCATTGAAAATTGGCAATTTCATGCCGACACCTTCAAGCACAAACTTTTATTGACATAGAACTGATAAAAAATGATACAATGATGATACTTATGCAGTCAAAGGATTGCCATATATAGAGCTGGGTCATGTAGGAAAGGACGTTCATATTAGTGATCACTGATTAGTAACGTTGACATTTTATTTTCTAACATATGTATTTTTATTTTAGTATTTATTGTTTATATTTATGAATTAGACAACACAATAGTGACATGGTGACAGCTGGAGGAAGAGATAGATGGAATCTGGTTGCAACCAATTATGATTGTTGCTGCCTCTTACGCACCTGGGGTTAACGTTGTAGAAATCTTCAAGCTGCTAGGTGCGTCCTTGGGGGCAAGTCTTGAGTCAGGTACTGTCACCTAATCCTGAATCCTCTGTTTAGGCCTAACTCCTAACGAAGCCAAGGGGGGTAGTCTCTACAAAAAGAGTTTCTAAGGCTCTTAAATATTTTAAGTGTTAGATGGGTTGGTTTTTAGGAGTCTTAAAGATGAGTAAATTGTTGACAAAACACTTAACAAAATTAGAGAACTTAATTCAATAGCATAACAAGATATATCAATAATCATAATATGATTGAAAGCAAATATAATTGCAAAAATTAAACCAGTGCCTTCATGGAGTTAGAATAATAAATGCTGCTGAAAAGGGGAAAATGTTTTGTTGTGTACTTGGTCAATTTTAATTATTAAAACGACGTGATTAAAGGGGAAAGGGGATTCCTGATATATCGAATGGTACAAGGAATATGTTCGGATTTTGGGAAAAGTGGCTCCACACGGGAAAATGTGGGCTAGATGGAGTCACGGGGGGGTGTTTAAAACTACACCAACAAGGATGTAGCCTACTGGGACCCCAAGGTCACTGTCTAGTTGTTCCCACTTTCCCTAACGAATTTGCCTACTATTCACCAAACTTGTTTTACGCCGGATTTTTGTAATGTTTTGGGTTGTAAATTTTATTAAAATGATTTGATTAATTAAGTGTAAAAAAATTAATAAATGCACAATGCTGCGAGGGGTAGAGCATACATGGTAAAGACAATTGTTTATTCCGATTTGTGAAAGCAAAGTACAGAGATGTAGCCCGTTGGGACAGATTGTGTGCTTGTGTTACAGAAAAATCAAGGAAATTTGTGAGACTAATTACTACGGAAATAAAATGCCGGGTTAGTATTTGATTACTTTGCAAAAGTAAAGAAAACTTTGAAATAAATTGAATTAATTGACAGTAAAAGCAACTAAACTAATTTAAAGTTAGTATCGAAAAAATAAAGCATAAAGCAAACCACTAAGGAGGTGACACAAATCCCCCAGGGGGGATGGAGTGTCGGCGCTTGGAAATCCCACTTGCTTCTCTTTTATTTATTTATTACAATGCTGATAATTTAATAAGGGATTCCTTTTAACTTTTGAAATTGATCAAAAGGATTACAATAACTTGCTTAAAGAAGGGGGTTGAAGAAGGGGGATATGGAGGTGCTTTGAGAAGCTGACCTTGAAATTTTGCCAACACTTCTGCTTGTCCTGTTAGTAAAATGCAAAAACCAGCAAGCTATATATTTATAAATGAGTGGATTAGTGTAAAAATACAATAAAAATACAACTAGTGTAAAATTAGTGGATCAGTGTAAAAACACAATAAAAATACAACTACTTAATACTACCCTAAAGATTGAAAAAATTGTGAAGCACAAGAATTACGTTTTAATGCTAGATTCAAGCTTAAAATATGAATTTAAATGCTTCTTTAGATCTAACAAAATATGCTACAAGAGATGTATGCTAAGCTTTAAAATTATCTACTTGTTGAAGAGTAATGTAACCATACAAATTTTAATTTTAATAATGTAGAAGAAACAAGAACCCAACTTCGGTTTTGAAAGAATGGAGAGCAAAGATGCCTACAACTCGAGAAAGATTAGACCAAGACAACTAACATCGAAGGTGCATGAAGATGCAATTGAGCTCAACCTCCTCCTTCGGTTTCTATCTTGCACTGTCACAAACACTTTGCGAAGAGAGATTAAATCTAGAAAACATAATTAACAGAGATTAGAAGGGCATTAGTACAACTGAATACACATGCTACTTCACTATCTCTAATTAATAAAGCATTAATAAGCAAAATCAAAGACAATGAATGCTTATTCTATGTGTTTTAGAATAACCCTCTAAGCTAGATAAATCTACAGTTATTATAAAATAATAAGTGACTAGCAGGATATCACCTTAGAACATCAACCAAAAGCATATCAAAGAGGATGGTTGCACAACATTTGGCCTCCAAAGCCTTCAAAAATATTTCATTAACAGGTGGTCAAATGATCAAGAAAAGAATTACAAGAGCAGAGGTTCAATGCTTGCATCTTGAAATAATGGAGCAATGCCTTGCTTACATAGAAAATACGACCAAGAGAGGGGGGCACAATTGCCCAAGAGGGAGCGCTTTGCTTGAGTTGGCATGAGATGGATATGGGTTGGCTAAATGATGTCAAAGGCAAAAAATATGCCAATTTCCAATTCATAACTCAACACTTTGCTATTATCCTCACAAATTTCCATCTTTTTCTTGATAGATGTGCTCCACTTGATTTAGCAAAATCGGCTTGCCTTTATTTGTCGAGAAAAACACTCCAAAGTGTTTTAGAAACCTTAAGAATGTTTCCACTTTACTTTGCCAACTCATAAAATTCTTTTTTGGCATGTTTCCTTTATTTTATGAGTTGTTGAATTTTTCACTTTATCCATTTTTTGGTTTTTTTTACCATTTTCGAGTAATAATCAATTTTGGAGATAAATAAGTACTCGAAAAATTAGGAAAGTGGGTTTAGGGGTTAAGTGGGTGCTCTAAGTTAGAAAACAAGCACACCCATGGCAAATTCTGCTCCTAGACCACACTTTTATGCACTTTTTAATATTTTTGATTAACTTATTAAAAATAAGCCTGAAAAAACGGGGATTTTTTTTCTTCTTCCGGAAATTTAAAAAAAAAACTACGGGGGACTTTAAACATGTTCGTATGACTTAAAACAAGGATTAGCATGGTAATATACATTGACACATAGGTTTTAATAACCTCTTAACCCCTAACCACCAAGACATTTACTCTAGCTTTGGAGGAGTGGGTGAAAAACTCGAAAGTTATAAGTCATTAAAAAACGACATAATTCTCAAGGAAAAAACACCCTAGAGTAAAGTATTGATGACTACGTCCTAGGAAAACCAAACTTTTTACATAGTTTCATCATGCTAAGTCATTTATTACAATTCCCCACACGGTATGAACATGTAAAAAAAATATAAAAAAAGGGCCACTGATTGACCTGATGGACCTCAAAAAACATGTGATGAACAATTGATTTGTTCAAGTCTTTGATTGCTCACTGGAAATCCACTTAAGTGCAACTTAGTGTATAACAATGATAAACATAGAAAAGCTACAATTAGAGGTTGGACATTGGAATAGATAAGCCAAAGGGAATGTGCGTGTCAGGAATGATGGCAAGAACAGACAGCAGTTTCTTGGAAAAAAGAACAATCACCTGTGGCTGTTAGATATGCATTATTATCAATGTAACTTTATTGAAAGGTAATGTATGGGTGGTTGCAACTAAATAGCTCGTGGGTCTCAGGTTTTCAACCAGTCAACACCACGAAAGACAAATATATTTTCCAATGAATGTGTCAATGTGACAGCCAATTCTACAGATTGAAACCGTTGTTGCTAGAGGTAGTGAGAGAATCTTTTGGGTGACAGCTTTAAAGTCCTGATCAGATATGAAGTAACGGTATTACACTCTGTTCTCTGAGGTGTATATGCATCTCTAAACTATAATTTCTGTGGTTTTATGTCTTGCATCATAAATAATTGATGCATTTGAGTTCTCTCTCTGATCCTAATGGACTACCGACTTAACTTTGTCGAAGCATATATGCTGTGTAGGTGGCGTATGCTAATGGTTGAATTGGAAAGCAGACGGAACCTGAATTTTTTTCATTAGTAACTTGGTGAATGGTGGAGAAACACCTGTACAGTGTAGTATGTTTTGAAGTTTGTATTGTTTCTTAATTGCTTCGTGATGCCACTTGTTGTGGTGTCATCCCAGAGAGTTTTATAAGAATATACTTCATGATATATACCTACAGTTATATTTATTGCACTGAGAGAAGCAAGATGCTTTACTCTTGGTGCTCTACAACCCAGTACGGGGGAGATGTCACAGACATAATGTACGCGACAACAAAAAAAATTAGATAACTCTATTTGGGAGTATATATCGGCTCAATTTTAAATTTTACACAAGCTAAAAAAATTAATAGTAATCAAATTTTACACCTCAAGAAATTTGATCCCTCTCAATGCTTGATAGATCTGGGTTTAAGATGGATCTATGTTGGTAAGAAGTGCAGTTATGCGTATTTCTATGGTTTAGTAGACATATGATCACAATTTTACTCTATAATTAACAATCAACTCTTATCTGTGTACGTACTAACCATAACACCATGTTCATTTTTCCACACTCCAAGCCTGAAACCTGATTGTAAAATTTGATATCTTAGTGAACTAAAGCAATTTAGTATGATGAGTTTGTTAGTTATGTCAAATGCTTAAGCTAGTATTGTTTTTGTTGATCTTGGATGGATCTCTCTTGCACGATGGTAGCTTACAATGCAAAAGAGTTGTTATTGAAGTGATGCTTTACTTTGGGTAGGTCCACGCTTAGCAGGGAAACTGATTTCAACTGTTTTGTAGTTTAGCAACAGAAGCTAGAATAAAATACCAATTTACGTGTGGTTCAAAGGTAAGTGATGATGGGTTCATGCAGGATATCATATTCTAGTTCTTTCCACTGAGCATCTTTGTATCCATTCTTTTCAGTCAATACAGTTGTTTTGTCTTTTGAGGATTATTCTTTAGATAAAGCAGGCTCTCTTGTGCAGCAATGGTATACTACTTTCATTTCATTCCAGGATAGAGATACCTCATATTTACCATTTGATAACACAAATTCAACCGCCTTGGAACTTTTCCCATTGATGCTCTATAATAGAGAAGCTTTTGGAGCAAAGGAGGATGAGTCTGTTGAAGGATTGCCGTTGTTGGTTATGATTAGTCACCATTCCTGCCTGAATGTGATCTATAAGACTATATGGCATATTTCCCTATAGGTTGACAGTCTGGTGGTTGATATTAGAATTTTTGTTTTTTTTTTCTATTAAATAATATTTCAGCAAAAGCACGTCAGATTTGTAATGCATTTACATTTTTGTAGGATTCAAGAGCTCTAACTGGTAATAAAGGATCAAGCTGTGACTTTTCAATTGCGTGAATCCTAGCTGCTTGGGTTGACAATCGATTTTGGGCCTAACCTATTGTTTATGTATTGGTAAGTTTGGACTGATATATCAAGAGTAGTTCAGATGTTATATGTTGGTAGGGAACTTGAAAATTAAATAAATTTCAAAAACCCTAAATGGTAGCACGGATAAATACCCTTCTGTTAGCACTGTATATGAATTCTTTCATTGACAAGAAACTGGACTCTTCTTCCCCCTTTCCCAAACCCCAACGCTTATGCATTCTGGATCATTATCCTAAATGATAACCTTTCATGGGAGAATGTAGATGGAGAAGGGGATCTCACTAAAATAGGAACTTTGGAATGGTGCAGAGTAGGATAGTGAAGGATGAATTCTGTAGTGGTTATTGAAATAGTAGATTCGTGCTCATGACTTGTAATCATAATGGAATGATACTGATAAACATATTGTAAGCTACAAAAGCAATTTTTTATTAGAATCTTTTTATAAAGAAGAGGTGAAAGAAACTGGAAATGCATATTTCAATTTATCCAGTCAATAAACATGGGTCCTATTACTGATATCATTGTTTTGTCATGTTTTGTCTTTACTAGAAGGGTCTAAATTCAGAGCATTACTGACTCTGCCTGAGGAGCCTTGTAACTTTTTTTTTTTATATTTTACTTGTTAGGTCTTTTTAAGAGCTTTTACATTGTAATTTTACTGCCCATGTCTTGTGAAACGACATCTTATCTGTTATATGGGCACTTACTAGAAAAACATTTTATTTAGAATAAGAGTGTGTGAAGAAAAGAACAAAACATAAGAAGCTACATCTTTTAATTTTATTTGTTATATTAAATTGCTTGGAGGTACTTGGTTAATGAAGCATATATATTATAAACGCATGTCCTTATTTTAATGTCTTGTTTAAATCTTAACATCATCCTTGATTACAGTGCAAGGCACAGTCACGAAGTGCAAACGAGAGGGACCTGCCAAGTACTCAACATCAGGGAACAGAGCTGCAACGGAGGGATAAAACCTTGCATGTATGAGATGTTGAAAATATTCTAAATAAGATCATGCATCACTGTGTTGACCTTTTGGGGAGACTGCAAGATTCAAGAGTTGAAGTTGACAGTTATCATTCTCATGAATGTTCCCTAATTAGCAGAATGTAAATACAAAGAGTAGGGGATCTCAGTGAATTTATCAGGTAAATATGGAATGGTGCAGATTCTGTTTCTGCAGATTCTATTTGCTTCTGGTCTAGAGGAAGGATTTTGAGAAAGTTTTAATCTCTTGTCTTGTGATGTACCACTCAATTATATACAAGCTAACTATACATGTAAAATTGGCTAGCTAATATTGAAGAAAGCTCTAGCTAGAAATATATTTGTGAGGATTATGGACCAGCTTTCTTGACCCAAACAGTAAAATAAAGCTTCTCATAGATTGCCTATATCTGTTACCAATGCTTGCATTGAATGTGTTTGTTGTATGAAGCAAGTGCATAATGTACACAAATAAGAGGGTGAAAATGGAAAATACCAATGGGGCAGTCTGCTTCAAGAGCTTGGTTTGTCTCCAAAATTTTGATAATCATTTTTCTTGAGTTTATGTGAAATTTTGTTTCTTGAATTCTACCATGTTTCCACCTAGCCTATTCAGTTCTCCTTTCTAAAAGAAAGTATTGTATAGTCTCCTTTAAGTTGCAGTGTATGAATGTAATTTGGTATCCAATTCATGGTGGTATGTTCCCTGTGTTGTGTTGGTAATATGCTAGTGTAATAATAGAACTCAACTCAATTCTCTTTTCACTTGTAAGGGTAAGGCTATGCAAGGTGGGAAGGAGAGTAACATTGTAGGTTTGGGAAGGGGGCGAAGGGAGGAACTTGGTTGGTCCAATATCGCTGTATTCAAGGATGTAAATAAAAGAATAGCATACACTTAAGTGAAAGAACAAAGACAATACTAACTAATTTTGCAAACTTCTCTTCAAGAGACAGGAAGAATAGTTTATCCAAATTCTTGGAGTAATCTTATCTCTGTACTGGGTTGAGAGGTTTGCAGTGTGGAAAGCAGTTTGGCTGAAGAACATGTGTAGTGTGTTTTTTCTTATGGTTACATAACCGGAGTATCTTTCAGTGCTGCAAGTCTGTGGTGCAACCCTTTGTTGCTTCACAATGACTGTTTAGATAATTAACAGTCTTATTAAGGATTAGTCTCAAAGGTTAAGAGATTACTTTTCCAGAAAATGTGATAGCATAAGGACTTGTTTCAATCTAGAAGTTTTGGATTGCTTCGGTGGTTGTCAATCAGTAGAATGAAAATGGGACTATTTTTTATCTTTTTCCTATTTAAGACAACTTAAAACATAACCACAATCGTTTTGAGGAAAAATGAGAATACATGTGCCAAGTTGTCTTGGCAAGTGCCTACAGGCTACATGGCATGATGCCCACAATCCACCAGAAAAATCATCTCCGAGTGCACAATGCCCATGATTAATCTTATGGTGTAGAGAATCTGACCACGTGAAGAGAAGCAGATGTGACTTTACTGGGGTTTGTTATTTGCAGTTGATCTGAATTTAAATTCAGAGGGAAGTTCTACCAAATTGAATTTGTGGCTTTATTCTTTGTATGGAATGGTCCTATTTGGCAAAGTTCCACTGTTATGATTCAAAAGATCCTTTACAGATACACTTTGTATAGTTCAAGGACTACTTTGTGTCATGTAGGGAAAGCTTGGTGTGTTCACAGTGATTGATGGGAATACATGCCCCCCTCTGGTTTAGACATTATCTAAAGATTGCTTTGTCTCTGGCTTTCAACTTTCTATTCATGGTTTAGTTGGCTTTCTCCCTCTGCTCTTATTTCACTTGCTCTCCTTGTCTTCCTCTCCAGGGCTGGCTGTACTTTACTGCATTGTTGAGGGCTCTCTTTCTGAGTTTAATCCCCCGTTTACACGGAAAAATGGCCCTTGGCAACTTAATAGGATTTCCTGGCAAAAAGGCCTAATTAGACCATTTTCCATTGAAATCTCGGGCTCTCCAGTGATGACATGACTTCTGTAAGCTGGAATTTATGTTCTGATGTGCTCTTTGATCTAACAGGACATGGATTGCAGAAAATAAGTTTGGAGCAGATGCAGAGAATCAAATGTGGCCAATGCAAGATGCAAAATGCAAAATACAACTAGCTAAATCCTACCTAGAAGAGCAAAGAATTAAGGCTGGAGATGTCACTGACAGTGGGGAGAGTAGTTCACCACTACCGCTAGAAATGAATCTGAATCGTAACACTCCCAAATCTTCCCTGAAGCGAAGTGATTCCCTCTGCTAAGAGCATTTCCTTGTCACAAAACCAGCTAGTAACCAAGCTTCCATAAAAACTTAGACATACAGGAATAGGGAGAATAGTTTAACTAAAGTATATACATAGTCAGAGACTTTGAGCAACCGAGACAAGTCTCCATTCACTGAGCAACCCTTTTATTTCATCAGGGGTTAACAGTTAGAAGATAAGGGAGAACAAACATCATAATGTGAGAAGAGTCCCATACCCACAAGCATCAAGAGCACTGAGCAAAGAGAGAAGAGTTCCGGGACCAACCAACCATAGCTGTACAAGAGTATTTTAACACTGGCTAACAGCAACCTCTTTATTAACACATGAAAATAGCTTATAATGCCAAAAAGATAATACTTCCATGAAGGCAATGGTTCTATCTATAAGTTTCTCGAGGCTCATGGCCTTCTGACTTCCCAAAGAGAACAGTTTCGGGACAGACCAACCATAGCTGTAACACTGGATAACAACAACCTCTTTATTAACACATGAAAATAGCTTATAATGCCAAAAAGATAATCCTTCCCTGAAGGCAAGGGTTCTATCTATAAGTTTCTCGAGGCTCATGGCCTTCCAACTTCCCAAAGAGGACAGTTTCAGGACAGACCAACCATAGTTGTAACACTGGCTAACAACAACCTCTTTATTAACACATGAAAACAGCTTATAATGCCAAATAGACAATCCTTCCCTGAAGGAAAGGGTTCCATCTATAAGTTTCTTGAGGCTCCTGGTCTTCCAACTTCTCAAAGAGAACAGTTTCGGGACAGACCAACCATAGCTATACAAGAGTATTGTAACACTGGCTAACAACATCTTTATTAACACATGAAGATAAGCTAACTTCCCAATTTTTCGGCTATCCTAGACTTTTCGAGCCTGGTTCAAGTTTTGTTTTCATTTTCATGTTGACTATTCAACTTTAATGTGGGAATGATATTCAATTAGAATACTCAATAATTACAAATCCCGCTCACTCATACTGAGGCTTATCCACGAAGAAAATCTTGATTCTGTACATGTTGAGTGCATCAATGATTCAATTGTGATTTGAACAATTCTTGCTTGTGCCTCCTGGCCGTCTTGTACACGCTGGGCATTCCTGTATGCTTTGGTTTTAGTGCTTGTAGACTAAGGCCGTCTCTTGTACGTACTTGTTCAATGGCTGAAACTTTGCCTTCTTTTTGTGATACGTAGTGCTGCAAACCACATAAATCATTGTGTTGCTTTGCTCTATGTGCGGATTGCTCCTTTCTTTACTTTGCTCTCCATCTCACATCTCCACATACAAACAAAGAATTAATTAAAAGAATTAATTAAACGAGGACAATGCATGAAACTCACATCAAGCTCAAACCATGATACCCAGCAGATAAGATATAAGATCTAGGACGTGAGAAAGAATAATAATACTTGCCAAATTAGAAGAAAACCCGATTATTGTTTTCGCTGGAGCATAAGTGCGTCATTAATGAGTTACATCCATTTGTCTTTTAAAAAATGGGTTCCAAACCATAATAGATGCGACAGAAATCAAATTGAATATAATAATATGTCTAATTCACAACACAATCAACCCCACATTCATGACCCATCGCAATGCATCTTACACCTAACCACGATAAACATTTGTCAATTAGAAACATCGTTTAGTCAAATTTTAAAAACCAAAATAAACATTTCTCAATTAGAAACATCGTTGATCAAATAAAAAACCATATTGGCAAACTAATAACATGATCTCAGCGATGGATTCAAACGAAGTGAGTAATATAAATAGCGATGATACGTAACCGCATTGACAAACTAATAACATGTTCAAGGATGGATTCAAACGAAGTGACTAATATAATTAGTGATGATATATGGTAGGGGTGTTTTGAAATTCACAACATTTAACAATAGAATGAAACTGAATGAAACTGTGTTAATAACCAATATAGATCCATTTTGAACCTGGATCTATCAAGCACCAAAATGGATCCAATTTTTTGAGGTGTAATTTTTATTGCCCCGAGAGGAGCTCTACAGCAGCTCAGTTTACGTAACGTTATGTTTATTGATAAAAAATATATATTTTTAATTGTAGGCCAAAATAAATGTCGGCCAAAAAAACAACCTAATATGGGGGAGTGTTGTAATCTTTCTACCTAACAAAACAATAAAAAAGTAAAAATTTAATTATTCGTAAAAAAAAATGTGGGTCACGAAAAAAACACAATATGGGGGATATGTTGTAATGTTCCAACCTAAAAAAATAATAAAAAATAAAAATTTGAATTATCCTCAAAAAAATGTTGGCCTTGCACATGGTTTTAAACCTATGTGCACATGGTTTTAAAAACACAACCATGTGGACATGGTATGTGCATGGTTTTAAAACCATGTGCAAGACCTTCTAAACAATCCATGGTTTTATTGTACATGGTTTAGGAGGGCTTTGCAAATGGTTTTAAGACCATGTGCAAGGCCTCCTAAACAACCCATGGTTGTAGGAGGGCCTTGCATGTGGTTTTAAAACCATGTATGGGAAAATGTTGTAAGGTTTGTTCCTAATAAAATAAAAAATAATAATAAATATTATATGTCGACCATAAATAATATTAAATATTAATAATAAAAATATTATATGTGGACCTTAAATAAAAAGATGTGTCTTTTGGTTTGAATCAAATCAATGGATACCTAAGAAAAGATCTTGATAGAGCCTAGGATTTGGATCTACGCTGGTTTTATTTTAACTTTTTTATATGTTTAGAAAAATTTACACGGAAGTTTGGGTTTAAGATGGATTTGTGTTGGTTTTATTTTTTATTTTATAAGCCAACATGGATTTTTTTATTTACTTTTCATTTGGTTTTAGTTTTTTATTTTATGAGCACACATTAGATTTTTTAGCAACTTTTTATTTTTTGTAATGTAACATAACATTACATTACGTTATGTGACATCTCCCTCATACTTGGCTGTAAAGCACTTGACTATTCTCGATGCAATTAGCTTGTGAAAGCAATTTTAAGCATTCCTTTGTTGCCCATATTATTCTCAAAACCCCTAAATTATTTTAGTATCCTCTCTATGGATACCATGAAAATGTTGTTCTTTTCTGTTGAATGGACCACTAACGCAAATCATTACTGCTTGAAGAACCAAAATCCATGCTTGTGTTGGATGCTTCAACTACTTCAACTAGCATTTTAATGAACAAAAGGTTACCCAAATACTAGAATTTACTACCTGCTTCAGGTGAAGAAATCAATTTGCTAAATGACAAAAGGTTACCCAAATACTAGAATTTACTACCTGCTTCAAGTGAAAAAATCAATTTGCTAATAAATGGCATGAGATTTTTATGCTGTTCTTTTAAAGCTCGTGAGCTATGCAACGATGTATAAGCATACTTTAGCACAAGGAGAACTACATGGAGATGAAGTGAATGTGGTGCATCAATGTGAGTAAGAATGGATCTACTTGAAATTAAAGATGTCCTTTGGAGGCTTCTCACGTGTAGAAATAGCTTGCACACAAATAAACATTTGTTCATAGCCTAAAGGTGATGGGAGAGCTCTGCCATGGTAAATGGAAAGCCATATGGTGGAAAGGAGGTAGAGCTTTGCCATGGTAAATGGAAAGCGATATGGTGGAAAGGAGGTAAACTAATGCAATTAAATGAAGCAAAAACTTGAGGTTGATGACACTTTGTTTCGTTGAGGTATCTGACTAGGGTATGCTTAATAAAACATCTCCTATTTTCCGTATGAAAGACAAATCACATTAGTCGAGTTTCATTGGCTTTAGAGCACTACGATTTGAGATCTATTGATGATGGTATGGCAGGTTGGACGACCCATTAGCCTTTGAAGATTGCAATTTGTCTTTGTGTGAGGGTGTAATCATAGTTTATGAAGGCTTACCTTTTTGAAGCTTGCTATTTGTTTTCTTGTTAAGGAAAATCAATTGCACCGAGAGTTGCGGTATGCTTTACAACCCAATATGGGGAAGATGTTGTAACGTGTAACGTTGTGTTACACGTTCCCTTAAAAAAAATAAAATGGAAATGATGTCATTTTAAACAATTTTTTTTTTTAAATATATTGATTTGATTTTAAACCTAGATATTTCAAGCATCGAGAGGGATCAAATATCTTTAGATGTGAATTTTTTCTTAATGTGTAAAAACTTTAAGATAAAAAAAATTACCCTAAAAGAAATATTGGATCCCTCTCGGTGCTTGATAGATTCAGGTTTAAGATCTATCTATGCTGGTAGATAAACCAAATGAAACATCTTGCATCTGCCCAACAAAGACAAAATCATGTTGAGGGTGTCTTTGCTTCCTTAGGTATGTGGTTTGTCAACTAGTGCTCTCGTTTTTGTCCTAGAAAAGACAAATTTCAAAGGTTGAAGGTGTGTTGCATGCCAGTGTTCGGTATATGCTACATTGATGTTTCTCTACCTTTTCAGGTATGCAATTTTGTCATCTAGTTTCTATTCGTTGCATTGAAGTTCATGGTTTCCTTTAGAGGGATGGGATTTGTCCCATATGGACAACTTACTAGTGACAATAATCAACTGTAATGCCTACCTACCAAAAAAAACTCTAAAAAATTGCTAAGCAAAACTCCCATTCATCCCACTTTTTGCTTGAGGCATTTAAATGTCATTTGTTGATTATTGGAGACCCATTTACAATCCATGTAATCATCCATTAGCAATAGTGATACTTCACCAAGAAATTCGCTGAGAAGCTCAACAAAATAGTTTCATTCCATTAAAATGGTTCCTATGGATTTTTTAGTTTTGTAAATGCATAACTTCCATACAAGACTTCAAAATTGCACCCTCTCTGAAGCAAGACCTAGATGAAACCGAGGAGCTTCCAATGGTTAGTCAGACGACATATTCCACCACTCTTTTTGTATCTTTCATTAAGCATGAAGCATAAAACAATTCATTGGGAAACATTTTAAAGTGCATTTTCATGCTTCAAGTGCTCAGCTTTAATTTGTTAGTTTCATCGTGATCAAAGACCTCAAAATCCTTAAAGCAACCACTTCTATAACTCTTCTACTTCATTTGGTTAGGCTATGAAATTACACTAAACGGGTTCCACAAACAAAATGCCTGTCCCCTATATGGAGTGATGTATCACTAGTTTTGCTGATTCGGTGTTGGAAAGTTGTCATTGCCATATAGCATTTGATCCGAAATATTAACTGCTCTTGTATTCATTATAGTATAAGTCAAGTGATGTTCAATATCCGCTTGAACATCGGTTGACACATAGGATGTACAATTATAATTTGATAAGAACGCTTAATAATTCCAATGGGTGATCATTGGTATAACATTCATAATGCCAAATGTAATGATATCATGATAGTTGTCATCAAAGATGTGCTCAAGCTATATGATAGAGGATCTCACACATTTGTTTGTATAATCCCCATGCACAATCCGACAAACACCCTGTGATGGGTTGTTGCAAGTGTTAAACACCATGAATAAGAACATGTGAGCAAGTCCCATAATTCCATTAAACATTAGAACTTGTAATATTATAGGCCACATTCCAAGGGAAAATGATGATAGACGTGGAAAATGAAGCTCTACATTAACGTTATTTTCATCAGCAATAATTGTCTAGTGAAGCCATGTCTTTGTCTCATCAGTTCTGGCAATTTCAAATATATTTGGGGCACGATTTATCTCTGCTGAGGGTCAACCCTCTCGGTAACCATCCCCGGTACCCATCCCCGCAGGAGCATACTTCAGGTCCTCGACCAAATGACCCATCCCTGTATGCCATTATTACCTCTGATGAGAAATAATAATTGTTTTGTTATTGCTAAATCTATCTCAACCATGCTTAAAACTCAATTGGGTTTTTCAGCCATCCCCATTGAGGAATGCCCCACCACATACTGGTCATGGTTTGAATAACAAAGGAAGGACGTCCCGGGCAAGCTATTTTCAAAGCCAAATAATAGTCTAGATATGCCCCCCTTGACCATTGGTATAACATTCATAATGCCAAATGTAATGATATCATAGTTGTCATCAAAGATGTGCTCAAGCTATATAATAGAGGATCTCACACATTTGTTTGTATAGTCCCCATGCACAATCTGACGAACACCCTGTGATGGGTTGTTGCAAGTGTTAAACACCATGAACAAGAACATGTGAGCAAGCCCCATAATTCCATTAAACATTAGAACTTGTAATATTATAGGCCACATTCCAAGGGAAAATGATGATAAATGTGGAAAATGAAGCTCTACGTTAATGCTATTTCATGAGCAATGATTGTCTAGTGAAGCATTTGAAAAACTACTTATGTAGAATAGTTGAAGAAAATGTCATGATTATAATGTATGCTTGTATAAGCTTTTGATTATAATTCATTACAGAGTCTTTATCATGAGATCCTAGCACCAACAAAGGATGCAGCCTACATAATTTTTTCAAAAATATTTCATAAGCAACATAACATCTCAATCAAACAACATAACACCTCATAGGTAACACCTTTTGGCCAAAATATTTCATAGGTAAGCAACATAACACCTCAATCAAGCAACATAATACCTCATGGGTAACACCTTTTGGCCAAAAATGACGGTGAAAGTTGTGTTTTTACTCATTGATTAAATTGAAACCCTAAAAACTCATATATACCTTGTGAATTCTGACACGTAGCAAAAAAACAAATAGGAGGGATTTTTTTGTTTAGTAACTTGGGGAATCGACAACCTGGGAAGGGTAGGTACTCACGTTACACGGGGTCTAGGGTTCCATTCCCACTACCACTACACCCCTATGTGCCCCACAACTTCCCTTTAGCATGGGACAAAGGTAAGACCGAGTGTGGATTGAACTTGTGACCTCTTCTTAACAACTTACTTTGGATCAATCGAACAACCAACTCACCACACCTATATGGGCATAGTAGGGAATTATGTTGTCTTTCCAACTATATTAAAAAAAAATTCTAATATGCCAAACTTGCGACGAGGGAGGGGGGGGAGGGAAGCAGGGAGTGGGGGGATTGGGGAGGAGAGAGGAGTGGAGTGGCGGAGGGGGTGTGGGTTGGGTTTTTATTTATTTATTTTTTAAATGTAAAATTATGCTATAATAATAATTATTATTATTTTTAAATTGTTTTTAAATTTATTGTTAAGTTTTGTTTTTAAAGTTTTTTTTCCTTTACTTTTCTTTGATTTAGTTTTGTACATAAAGCAGTTGAAAATGAGTAAATAAAAGGGCTGAAATGTCTTTATTTTCTCATTTTTTTACAAATTTGCTCAATTACTTATTTAAGAGAAGTTATAAAAACTTCATATACATACATACATATATATAAAACTTAAAAAAATTTGAAAATTTATAATTTTTTTCATTATAACTAGCTACTAAATATATATATTTATTAAATTTCGAAATTGACTAAATGCTAATCACATTTTGTACACATGTGAGCACATAATTTCTTTTTAAATGGTTATAAAAAGAAAAAAGAAAAAATATCATTTTAAAGAGGGCGTGTTGATTTGGAGCATCTATATTTTTGAATTTTTTTGGTTGCGTACTTTTTATGTTGTTGATTTTTCTTTGCATTGATTCGAAGTTGTGGACATGGTTTTGTAAGTGTAAGTTTGAAAAGAAAAAAAAACCAACATATGGATCGACAAACCCAAAATTATACACCAATAGATAGATGATTCGTTGACGAATCCATAACTATGAAGTCTGCCACATAAGGTGCATCCCAAGACAAGGTTTAAGTCTAAATTAAATTTGCAGAAAAAGGTATGAAAGTCCGTTTTTTAGCTCAATCGAGGATTTTAAAACCCTTGATCGACGTTTTGCGTGTTTTTTTAAAATACATTGATCGAGGGTTTATGTGTCATCAAGTCAAAAGCTCAATCGAGCTATTAGCTCAATCAAACTAATAACTCAATCTAGATTTTAAAAACCTAGATTGAGCATTTAAAAAAACTCGAACGAGCTTTTTTATATCACCTTTTCCCATTGATTTTGTTTCACTTCCTTCCCTTTAACTAACATTGCGAATAACCTACCCACCTTTTGTGCTTAATGAACTTAATTGTAAAACAAATACATAAAACACACAAATATAAACTCACTTTTATCATTTGTAATACCATTTTAAACCTCTTGAATGTCCCACGGGTGGGAGGACAATCAATATACATCTCCCATATATAACATTGGTGTGATGACAATAACCAATGCATTAGTGAATGCATCAATACAAAGGAGTAGTAGGTGGAGTAGTGGTGGAGTAGCATGAACAACTAGTTGTAGAGGTGGAGGAGGATGTGGAAGAGGAGGGTAGGGAGGGGGAGTAGGAGCGTGCTCAAACATATAATCATTTGAATACATATGAGATGAAGATGATTAATAGTATGGACGAGTGTGTCTCTCACCTCTCCGCTCCTTGACCCTTATCCTCTACATTGCCATCAGGGTATTAAAAATAGGATGAAATAATAATTCTATATCCATGTGAAGCATGATCCCAAATATCCTTGCAATTTCATGAGACAATGAGATCACTCAAGGTCAAACGATCTAGACTCAATGACAACCATTAAAGCACATCATCCTTTATGACTTGGAAATGAAATTTGAGATCTGACCGAATATAGCTCATGCTAGGTTTGCGCTCTCAAGCTTGATCATCAACCTCAACCACCTCCACAAAGGGATACCGAGGAAATCCTCACCACCATGAGATCCAATACATGAAAAATAAGTAGACCAAAATTAGACAAATATGTGCATTAAATAGGACAAAAAATTGGGGCATTATTATAATCAAATCATCATGTTATATCATCTCTTGCATTTAGTTGCTCAAGGATGGTAAATAAAAGGTTCAAACATCCCCTCCATTCCATCCTTGCATATGGATATTGCACAAGATTGCAGTCATGATTGTCCTCACTGCCTAACATAGAAATGACATCCTCACCCACTATCTTACATTGTAATTACTTTGAATGACCCCTTGTTGGAAACATCTTGCCCTACATGTACATATAAACACCATTCATCTTCTTGGGAGGGTGGTGGTCAAATTAAAATGCCTCAAAAAATAAACAATGTAGCTCTGAAGAGAAGAGGAAGACTTGTTTCTCCTTCAACACAATACACCATCTATCCAAAGCAATACAAATTTAATGTAGTAGAATAGTGGATGACGTGATCAATCTAGGTCCTTTAACAAGTCTATCTTCATAGTACATTAAATAGGGAGACTAATGCCTTTCCCATTAGTAGTGTGGTGTGTTAGTGCAATGATGAGAAGGCATAAGCACCAAACCTCTTTTACTCCAAATCAATGTAGTAATCTTGAAGTCACCAGGGTTGGTAATCTCTATTATTACATATATTTGGACATATCCCAACTTAGTATCTCGTGCAACACTAGGCAAGAGATCACGGAAATGGTGAAGATATCCCATCCCACTAGGTAGGCCAATGACGAAATACATGTTATTCTTTGTGGGTTGGTACCAAACATTAGGAGCAACCCTAATTGTTTGTCATCCCTTATATCAATGACGAACCAACTGGAATAACAACTCAATGTTCCTATCTAGAGATTTATCTTCTTCAAAAAAATTGAAGAGGCCAACATCCCTCAGAGGTAGGTGAGTTGCAGCTGAAATCATATGAGGAAGTAGATCCCTCTCCCTCTCCCTCTCGCCAACGTCCCAAACATGCAAAAATGTAGTTATATGTATCAAGTTGTTGTTGTTGTGGTCATCTTTGATTGGCATACATACCTCATTAGGAAGATATAGATATAAAATATACAATATGTGCTTTATTACCATTTGTAATATTTGTTTGATATTGAATTAAAATTGATGTGTTAAAAATGATTAAATCAAACCCAATGCACCTCTTTTTACAACACCCCATCTACAATGCTATCCACTTCCATATAAAGACATGTGCGCTGCTATGAATAAACACACAATAAACTCGTGCTTTCTAGTCCACGTTAGTGCACAATTAGAGGAACTTATGTGCATGTACAATGCAGTGTGTTGAGGATGTCTTATATGTCAATGTTTGAGCAATAATGAAAGATTCTTGAACTTTAAATATTTTTAATCCATAGTTACAATGCGGATAGATCTTATAAATAATTCATACACACAATCATTCAATCTATAAGACACATGATGTACCCTTTGAAAACCCTCCAAATCCGGAGGATGAAAAACTCAACAATCCTTTGAGTATGATAGATAATCGACAGAGAATGATTGCAACAAAATAGAAGATTGCTTGATAAGAGATCACAAGAGAATATAGATCATATGGAACACTGTACCGGTCTTGCCAAGTGCATAACACTTTAATAACAAGCCAAATTCAATCTCACAAAGAAGGTAGCGAATGGTTGCATGCTTTTGTGCACCTGTAACACTGTTAACACTGCTTCACCTTCAACCTTGTGCCCTATCTGACTTGGTGCCAAGTTGTCACCTAATAATTACCTCCCACATTGAAGATATGCGCCCTCCATTAATTCATTGGTGTTAACTGCCTCTAACTGAGTTGTTAAATGATTGAATTGAACTGAACTAAATGGAACTAAATGTAAGTGAATGTAATTGAACATAATTGAATGTAAATGAACTAAACTGAACAAAAACGAATGTAGTTGAATGTAACTAAACTGAATGTAACTCAACTGAACTGAACATAAATGAAAGTAACTAGTGCTTCACCATCAATGTTAGCTTCAACAACCACTTTGCATAGATTAAGGAGTTGATTCCTTAATTAACTGAAACTTTCTTATCACAACTAAGACTCAATTGATGTCTTGTTAATTTGTGTTCACTTGGAGGCATACATGGGAAATTCGACTTCTCTTCTATCTCTATGCTCATCTTGTTTATCATTAATTAATATTGCATGGTCCATACATGTTTAACTAATTAATCATCTATATCATATCATACTCATAAGAATTGTTCTGAACCTATGATCATATGTATTACCCCGGTTCATATGGTCATATGCTAAAGTAAATCACTCTAGGGGTAGCTAATCCCTAAAGGAGACTTGTAGCACCTGGTGACCATGACTAGCCATACATCACAGAGTATATCCTCAAGACTTAATACAACATAAGTCATGTGGTCTTGATACAACACAAGTCTCTAACATTAATACAACATAAGGTCATGATATTAATATAACATAAGATCCCAATTACAAGCATCTCTCCCGAATAGGACTTGATACAACACAAGGTCCTAGCTTAATAGAACATAAGCTCTTTGACTTAATACAACATAAGTTAGTGAACTTAATACAACATAATTTCCATGGAGAAGATATGAACCTAATATGACATAGATTTTGAAATTGATACAACACAAGTCTCACGAGAATGACTTCTGAAGCTGTACTTTCAACACTCCCTCTCAGCGAGGGAGACATTCTCTGCCATACTAAGCTTATCTCGGAAGTGCTTGAACTTCGTCACAGATAAAGGCTTTGTCACAAAATTGAAATCTTCTCATCAGTAGCTATGTATTGGAATTCATTTTACAGGACCATGACTTCAATGAAGTAAAACTTCATCTCAATGTGTTTTATCATAACACACATAGGATTTTTTAGAAAGCTTGACTATTAACACCTAATATCTGTTAGCTCAAGTATTTCATCCTAGTAGGTAGCTACCCAAGCCACTCTACTCCACAACATGTAGTACTATCCACAAAACACATTTTTCCTTTTTAGTACTCTCTGACATACATCTTGCTTATGTAGTACTAGCTGCAATACACTTAGTTTTTGTAGTACTAGTCACATTTTACAATGCTTATCTTAGGCTAAAACAATAGCTTGATAACGCAATCATATAATAGGTCTTCCATGTATCAAGTACAATAAAGAGGTTATTCTAATGTACCTCAAAGGTAGTCAAACACATGCTTAATAGTAAGCATAAAATACAACATGTCTATGCAAAGACCAACCAACTACTTACACATAGTAGCATCATCTGGATCCAATCTAGAATACAATTTCTCTAAACTAGAAACCATGGATTTTAAATTCATCATATACAACATTATACAATAAATGTGTAATATCATGCAGAAAGAAAGTCTCATCTTTTCTTTCGCTTTTGAACATTTGTTGACTTCTGAATCTTCTGCTATTTGGAGAAGTTCTCTATGAACTTCCATTCTCTGTGATGTTCTTTAAGGCATGATCACTTTCTTAGTGATTCTTCTCTTTATACTGCAGCATCCCAACTACCTCTCCGAGAGGTTTAACTTTTCTCTGACATTCCAGACTATAACTATTTTTGAGTATCAATAGTCTCTGAGACTTTGACCATGTCTTTGCTCATGTGGATTCTCTCCATAAGGTATCACAACCCTTGGCTGTCTGATTCATGTAGCATGACTAACTGGTGGGGGCTTTATCTGCTGCCTCCTGTGAAGACACATCAATACTCCCTCTTCACTTAGAGGATACCAAGCTTGTCCTAGACAGATACTTTGTAAGAATGCTAGCAATGCTTCTCATATGTGGATATGTATCATGTCTCAAATATAACTGACTAGGAACCTCATAAATATTTACTGCTTTTCAACATTCTCTATCTAGAGCAACACATGTGATATTTTCTCAATCACTATACTAGTCAGATTTCATATATATTTGAAACTCTATTTCACTATCCAAGACATATTTGAGTCCACATAAACTTGTACCAAGTAGGTACAACAACACATGCTTTGTAAATACATACTACAAAGCATATAACAAATCCTAGGACCTGTGACAAACCAAATACATCTCAAGTGACTTGAGATCCTCCAAATATGAAATAAGAATTATAAACTTTCATATTTATCGTCATATGTGTGGCCATGGATTTATTGTTCATCATCATGAAACTCTCCAGGATCTTTTGCTGCACATTTTCCTTAATTGAAGAAAATGTTTGTTCGATGATTGCCACACCACTAATCATAAGGATCATAACAAGATTCTTGAATACAGTTCTCAGCTTCCTTATAAATATGGGCATCATGCAGGTCTCCTCTTAATAGAAGATACATCGACTAGTCTTTCTGGTTCTTCAGGAGCCAATGAATCTAGCTACTCTCTCTCACCATCAAGATGTGAGAATCATAATCTTGGTCCTCCAACACAGAGACTCATGCTCATATATGTCTGAATCTCTTCTTGACACATGAATGTAAATAAGATAATTTAATTATCTTCAAGAGTCTTTACATCTCCCAGAATAGGTTCATGGCTTCTGTTACGACTTCTTCCTAATACATAGGAACCTCCCGATCTGCTACTAGAAGCTTCATGCTTCACAACATCCCTCTCTCTTTTATGATCAACCATCGAAATTTCTATTCATTCAATACATGTCATTTTTATTATAGGTTAGGGAATATAGTTTTTCCCAACAAACCAAATTCAATCAAGTTATTAGCAACCTTGCAATGATTCAGTCATTTCAATAAAATGACAAACAACACATTGACATGCAAAACATTTTAACCAATGTTTCAGTATAACCATATCTCATGAGTTTTAATCACATGAATGATTCAATGTATTTGCAGTGGTTCATATAGTTATGTACACATCAAACCAATGTTTCGACATAACCCTATTTGTATTTCATGTAATGTTTTGCAGTTCTATATCAGTCTTATATTTATATCTCATGGAGATTTATGCAAACCCTTATTCTTCTTAACATGAGTTTTTCTATTTACCAATAAAATAAAAAGATTGCAACATATGATTTTAATCATGTTTATACCATACCATTATTCCTAATACCATAAATACAGATTGTAATGAAAATTATGATTTTATAAAAGCATATGATAATCAAATAATCATGCAACCCAAAATTCATATCTCATGAATATTCAAAATGACTTTGCTAAGAAAATGATAATAGTTTTTCTTCATTCCGCAACATAAAAAAACTCCAATTTGTACTATGTAGATATGCAATATACAATCTGTGTTATATTACCATTTGTAATATTTGTTTGATATTGAACTGAAATTGATGTGTTAAAAATTATTAAACCAAACCATTGCACCTTTTTTGATAACACCCCATTTACAATTCTATCCACTTCCACATAAATACATGTGCGTTGCTATGAATACACACAGAATAAGCTCATGCTTTCTAGTCGACGTCAGTGCACCATTAAAGGAATTTATGTTGCCGTACAATGTAGTGTATTGAGGATGTAATATAACACCACATAATGTGCACTTAGTAATCACCAACTACATCGATTCACATAATAAATTGTTAAAATCTAATGAATGCAATGGTGGTTCTAGACACCGGTGCATATATCCATTGATTTTAATACATGTGGAATAATGCATGCAATTGCTGTAGGGTGCTACTAGTCCCCATTAGTGCACTGCTAACAATAGGCTTATAGAACGTTCCACGCACTGCACCAAAGTGAGAGAGAATATTTGGCAATGGTGCATTCAACCATGCACACAAGCACAACTATCCCAACGCATGACTATATTAATAATGTTAAGTGGCGGGTCTAAAATAATGCCTAGCATTGAATATTGATACTGTTATTCCACATCAATCCACGTCATGTCTTTGGCACATACCTATTTGCCAATTTGATGCACCAACATGAGAGGGTAGCATCGTTGACGATGTGTCTATTCATACACCCATGCAACACCATCATAAGGAATACCTGTTTATTTTCCCTGATGGGTGTTCTTGAACAATTTAACCTAATACCAATGCTCAATAACACCCCTTATCACATCGAATAACACAATGGTTGCAGGTTCCTACAGTTTTCAAATCAATAGTGTCATTCTCGTTTACGTGCATGGACAGAAGTGGGCTTCTCTCCACTAAGCATACTTGCAGCCTGCTTTTTAACAAAGTCATTCCCGTAACCTTGCATGGACACATCATCATCAATAAGAATAGTGAGTAAAATATTTTGCATGGAAAATCAAAATAAACCTTGAAATAAATAAAAAAGCAATAGAAGGCATTTACTAGAAGTTGCACATTTAAGATTGGAAAAATTTAAGAGAAAACATAGAGCTTTCTAGCAATCTAGGTTGATATTAGAAAGAAACCAGACAAAAAAAACTAAAATTGAAAATCTCAGTTTGATGTCTCCACAAATCAACCGAAAAAAATAAATTAAATCATAGTTATAAGAATTCAAAAAGAAATACCAACCATACTGTGCTTCCCATAAATGAAGTTGAAGCATCAATTTCAAGATAAAACTGGAAAAAATCCTAATCCTATTTCGTGATAAAAAATCCATTAGATAAATTATTTTCCTGGAAACAACAAATTTCTTCAGATATTCGATGAATATGGAGATGATATAAATTTGATTTTTTTATACAATATTTAAGATAACCAACAACATTTCATGTCAGTATGAATTCTATGTTACCAATGCTTTAAAAAACTACCCATAGATTCCTCATTTTCTACACTTTCAAACAAAAATAGCATTACCTGAAGACAAACTAGTAATTCTAGATAAGCAACCTCTATTTCAATCTTGAGCCGCCAGAACAACCTCGATACTTGAAAACATGCAACGCATAATCCAAGCACTAGCATATATCATATAATGTATTAAAGCATAAACCCGAGTAATCCAATTGTGTTATGGAACTAAATATACATATCCATGAAATATATGTTCGAACCTGTACTTATACTTATTGATCAGTAATTTACTCAGGTTTTGACACAACATCAACTATCTTCGTAAACCATAAACAATATTATATGGGAAATTCAATCCAGGTGTGATTCCGATCACTCTTGAAGAGGGGGTGACACTATTCTTGATGATGCCCTAGGATATTTTGACACCGTTGGAGGTTCAATGCAGTAGTAAAAGACTATTGGAGCATTTGTTGGACAACTATGAGCAAGTTTTAGGGTATTCAGGGCATCCTCCAACCTTATAGCCCCACCAACATCAGTTCTGGGCATTGTTTTGACTCTTTCCACCCTTCAATGAGTGGTAAGAGATCTAACTCCTAAATCTGGGCATATTTTGAGGAACTATATGCTAAAGTATGAAAAGAAATCATACAAACAAGTATGCCAACTTTTTCTTTGATAAATGGAATGTGGCATCCACAATTTTCTCAGGGCTTGTTGAAGGATAATTTGTTCTTCTATTTTTGTTTTGAAATTTAATAAGTCATATGATGCTTTTTACTCCACCAACATTTGCAAGAGTACATCTTAATAGAAAAGAATATCATAGATTTGTCACTAGGCTTAGATTTTAACATATAAAAGTTAAAGGTTCCTTTTCCTCTCAAGTATTAGAGAAATAATATTTTCACCATCTTGTATGATGCGACGAACTTTGGAAATTGATGTATTTCAAAGATTCTATGGCTCATAAGTCACAGGAATAGCTTGTCGAGAAATTAACAGAACCAGATATAGAAGTCAATGGCACAAAAGTGGAACACAAGTTGCTTTAGCCTGTTTGACACTTCATGTTGATATATGGATTCATCACTGCCATTACTCAACAAATATATGTTTATGAGGTAAAAATGAATGTGGGTGTTAAAATAAGAGAAAGCTTTTAGATTTCAAGATGGAAATTTGAGATGTCAGGGTTGAGATCTTTACTGAGAAGCTTGGGATCCAAAATTATCATGCTGAACAATATAACATCCTAAAAAATCCATCAATTGGATTGCTAGAGATAAATAAGGGTTGCTGTAGCTAGGAAATAGCATGATTTCACCTCCGTATCAGTAGCAAACAAGGAAATCTAGTTATTGTTCTCGCTCAATATGGAGAAAGCAAGGTCATCGATGTATACACAATTACTGGTCGTCATTTTTCTTTCTGCAACTCTGATGGTGGTGCATATGTAAATGTGGAAATGGAAACTGGTTCATGAAATGAATATTTCGTGCAGAATCAAAGAGATAGAGATGACATTTAAAATACCATCATCCAATACCACCAGGATCGATACCAGGTAATTATAAGCCATCATCCAAATGAATCAACTAAGGGATAAAGGGTGACCCGACCTAAACTGTGTTTCGAAAAAAAAACAGTCTCAGTATCAGTCTTAATTGTTTCAAGGGACGAGGATGGATTCGAAACCTGTAGCGAAGCACATTGTGTTGTCTAAATTCAAACATGATATCACACCGAGAAGGATTACATACATCATAAAAGGATTCGATAACCTTGTCAATCTCATTGAACACATGAAATATTTTGAATGGGGAGAGGATGTCAATGTGGAAAATTTACAAGAAGGTTTCACCAATTCTTTTGAATCTAACTTTGACAGTCCAAAAGGGAGGGATGCCTATCTTACCTACCATACTCACCCAGAATTTGGAAAGGAGCTTCTACCAACACTTGAAAAAATCCTTGTTATTGATTATAAGCAGTCACATATCATCTAAGAGAGCTTGGAGTTTCAAGCGGTTGAACTCAAGTATTGCATTCAAGTGCCAGTAATTAGAAACATTCTATTTTTTCATGTCTTCGAAAGAACCAAATTAAATGACATTGAATTTGACCTACCGAGCTATCACTCTTTTGGTGTAACACTCGTAGAGATTACAAGTGCTATGGAGATTAAATCATGCATATGTTTTTTCTAACTTCATTCCCTGCTTTATTTCAAAAAGTGAGGGATACATGGTATAAATAGACGACACCTCATCTAAAAGGATAAACAACTAGAACTTGAGTATAACAAACAACTAGTGCTAATATTGCAGTAACAAAGAGATTCGAGGCCTAGTCGCCATTACCATTTTGGGAATACCTTGCTATAAGAGCATTGCATGTAACCGAATTTGGTTCAACAACTGTCAGCTGCATTTGACGAAACAACCTCATCGCCTCAATGCAGTGCCCAATCTGCGCATATCCTCCGATAATCACATTCCATGAAACCACATATATTTCTAATATTTTTTCAAACACTTGACATGCATCCCCTAGCCTCCCGCATATTCCATACATCACAACCAGGGCATTCTCAACAAAAATATTACGCTCAAATCTACCCTTCTTTATATAATCATGAATCTCCAAGCGTTGTTGCAGGATGCCCATGTGGTAAGTATAATAAAAAATCAAATCCAATTGCTATTGTCAAATAACATAAAAATATTCCACTGTCATTGGGATCCTCCTTAATCCTCAACATAGGCAAGCCAATAAACATCGACTATTGGATTACAAAAAAATATAGTCTGGTGTAGACGTGGGTTTGGTGCTCTTCTTCCGAAGCCTACACGATTCATTCATGGTAGTTTACCTATACGAAGAACTTGTAGTATTAACCATACCTTTATGCCGCAAAAATATCGATTGTGCAGGATGGGAATTTTGGATAGTGTCCTAAAGAGATCGGAAAATGATCATCTTCCTTATACTATAAAACTCCACACTTTATCCGTGACTCAAGAGGCTAGATTCAAGCCTGGTTGCAGGATGCCTATATGGGAGTGAGAACACGGGGAACTTATAATTATGAGGATTCACTCCATCTCTTCGCATTTGATGGTAAAGCTCAATGGCCTTATAAAAATAGCTGTGAATGTAGATCAAAATCCATACCTTAAGCAAGAGCGACAAGATCTACACCTGGAAACTTGGACATGAAGCAAGAACCGCCACACCTAGAGATGAGCCAATTTGGATATCTCATGCACTAGTGGAATATAATAGGAAAGTTAACCCCGAAAGCCCAAAAAAACCCCCAAAGGATCAATTTATTTTCTCCCATTCCCACCTTCCCACCTTCCTTGTGTGTGTGTGTTTTGTCACAAATTAATTAATATTAGTATATTATGTATAATATGATTTTGAAAAAATTATTATATATTAATATTAATATTAATACTAACAACATAAATATTAATATTAATCTTGATATCAACATTAATATTAATATTAAACACATATTAATACTTATACTAATATTAATATTAAATTAATAATCAAATTATTATTATTAAAAAACATTAAATAATATTAATATGTATTAAGAACATATTATATTAATACTAGTGTTTGAAAATAGTTGTTTTGATTGCATTAATTCAATTATTTTGCTTATTCAATGCAAGACTCTATTCAACCACACTATGTTGAAGGAGGAGAGATATTTTATTCTTGAAACAAGGGTCATGGACGCTTTCAAATGTACAGAGATAATCAAGAAAATATTTTTCAATTTGGGCAGTTAAACAATAACAGGGTTTTTCCAAATTTTAATTAAAATTTTCAACTTGTTGAGCTTGGACGAAGTGACAATCACGACGGATGGTTGTGGTTTGGAAATGAATGGTGGAAAAGGAATTAACAAATTTTTGGCGATCATGACTCAAAATACATACACTTGTCGAAACTCCGTCAGACTTCCAAAAGGGTCAAATGGTGGCAATTTTCATAAAATGAAACATAGACATGACCGACATGATGAGATGAACCCAATGGTATAGAAATCATGGCATGGCGATGCTTGCAGCAAGACTAACTCCATGGCACGACTAAACATGAAAAATGATGAAACTTGACAAGTGTGACGAAGGGGGAATATAGAAGCGAAAATAGTGAAGCAAGGTATGGACACGATGGTAGGTGTCGTGGGAGCTAGGGACATATGAATCTGTCGATTGACATACATGCAGGCTACAAAATTATGGCTATGGGGACGTATGTTTATGGGTATAATGACGCTAGTCAAAACATCACAATCAAACATTTGGTGTCTAATTGCCTAGTCGTCGTAGAGGAGATACCAGACAGATTTGGAGTCGTTGGAGAGGAAAAGCTATATTTGGTGATAATAGAAAATTGGATACATTGTCATATATTTGAAAGCAATGCTGATTCCAATTGATGAAACATTAATGAGGGAATAAACCACTGAATCCATGAGGGGGTCAATAATTTACCGAATTTTAACACTGTAGATGGATTCAGAGGGGCCCTTCTTAGGGGTCTCTAAATCCATCTGCAGTGTTAAAATTTAGAAATGGGGTCTCTAAATCCATCTACAGTGTTAAAATTTAGTAAATTGTACAAATCCATTATCGAAATTGCAATTTTTTAGTCTCTCGGCGACAAAACTAGCAATGAACAAATACATGACAATTTTGTTGTTGTTGGAAAAATACTCGGATGATTATTGTTTACTACATAAAAATGACTTTGCTAAGAAAATGATAATAGTTCTTCTTCTTCATCCCGCAACATAAAAAAAAATCCAATTTGTACTATGTAGATATGCAATATACAATCTGTGTTATATTACCATTTGTAATATTTGTTTGATATTGAACTGAAATTGATGTGTTAAAAATGATTAAATCAAAGCCAGCGCACCTTTTTTTACAACACCCCATTTACAATTCTATCCACTTCCACACAAATACATGTGCGTTGCTATGAATACACACAAAATAAGCTCATGCTTTCTAGTCCACGTCAGTGCACCATTAAAGGAATTTACGTTACTGTACAATGTAGTGTGTTGAGGATGTCTTATAACACCACGTAATGTGCACTTAGTAATCACCAACTGCATCGATTCACATAACAAAGTGATAAAATGTAATGAATGCAATGGTGGTTCTAGAAATCGGTGCATATATCCATTGATTTTAATTCATGCAGAATAATGCATGCAATTGCCGCAGGGTGCTACTAGTCCTCATTAGTGCACTGTTAACAATAGGATTATACAGCGTTCCACGCACTGCACCAAAGTGAGAGAGCATATTTGGAAATGGTGCATTCGACCATGCACACAAGCACAGCTATCCCGACGCATAACTATATTAATAATGTTAAGTGGTGGGTCTAAAATAATGCCCCAGCATTGAACACTGATACTGCTATTCCACATCGGTCTGCGCCATGTCTTTTGCACATACCTATTTGCAAATTTGATGCACCAACGTGAGAGGGTAGTCTCATTGACTATGTGTCTATTCATACACCCATGCAACGCCATCATAAGGAATACCTGTCTATTTTTCCTGGTGGGTGTTCCTGAACAATTTAACCTGATGCCAGTGCTCAATAACACCCCTTATCACATCGAATAACACAACGGTTGCACGTGCCTACCGTTTTCAAATCAATAGTGTCAACATATGGATGATTTACATGCTATTGTTTATCTATATGGAATATAAAGAGCACATTGGGTCATTTTACTACTATATGAATATTCTGTAAAACAAAGATGTTGAAGAGGGTTCCCTGCTTTTGAACCTGCTCAGTGCCTTTTGCATGTGATAAGAAATTTATTCTAGACAATAGAAGTGAGCACCTTCAGAGTGAATCTAGCGCATTCTAGGAAACTCTGGGCATGTCCTGGCCTTGTTTTTGCCTTTATATCAGTAAGGGATAAACCTCTGCTCATGAGCATGATTTCCCTTTCAATCATTGGAAAACATGAAGACCTGGGGATGTTTGTGGCTTTCAAATAACATGGAACAAATACACTTACAAGATAAACTCCATGCCATTGATAGGTGTTTTAATACCAACAGTTGTGCGGCTTTCTTAGATTCACCTATACTGAGATGGGATGTGCCTGGGATAAGGATATAAAGATAAATTTAAACTGCTGTCACTCGGACTGCCGACAATGGTTAATGAATAGCAGTAAGAAGGGTATATTTCGGGAAGAAACCATTCTAAAATATTCTTCTCTTAGCAGTATGCAATGGATTTCCTCATCTTGTAGGAAAAGTAAGGGAGGGAGTGCCATTTCTATTTTGTTCCTTCCTACAGGGAATGATTTTAGGGATACAAGATCGAGTTCCATTTCGGAAGCATCTGAGTTTGTATCTAATTTTTTTGTTGTTGTACACTTGTTCTAATGATTGAGGAGTGGGTTTGACAAAGACATGAATGAAAGATCAGTTGTATTCAGATCTGTTTACCCTTTCCCTGCATATTTATGGTGTTAAAGTGCCCAGGATTATTGTCATTTTCAAGATTCAAAGCAATCTTTTTGTCTTAATTGATATTGTATATTGGTTATGAATGCATTGGTATAGAACTGAAAGTAGAATTTCCAGCGGAAAACCTAGAAGATTATTTAAAGAGCTTGGTCTCATCAATGAAGGGGTCAGATCAGTTTTACAATACTAGGTGGATAGAAGATCCACAGAGGCCTATTTCTTATGTGCATCATGAGCATCCTTCAACACCTTTACATTCAAGTTATCTCATGCATAGCTAGAAAAATGTACAAAGTTTCGGTATGAGCTCAACACTTGCATCTTCTATTTGACAAAGGGCCCTATTTGAATGTCCTTGAAGACGGGATGGTTAGCACGGAGAATAAGATTTTCATGTGTTCTGAAGGTGATGATGGATTTATAGGAACGCATTTTTTTTTTACCTTAAAAAAATCACCCATGGTGCGTAAGCTGATGAATAGGTGCGTACAACTACTATTGAATAGGTGCGTAAGATTTTCTTCTGACTTGATTATATATGTTATAACCCTGTTTATTTTTTTTAGAAAAGGAGGAATGGGTGGCATAGAACGACACGACTATGAGTTAGTGAGTTAGATAAGGGAAAACCAGAGTTTACGTGCCCATCTGTTTTTTTAGAAATCGTTATCTTGTCGTCATTAGGGCCTGGTCGAGGATGTGATTTGCAAAGAAGCCACTAAAATATCTTGTGAAAGTGATGTGAAAATAGTGAAAAAGGACATGCAGTAATGGACACCGATCGCTTTATGCACGGACCAAATTTTGAAGAAGGAAGTGTATAATATTCTCATATTGAGCTCTCAAATGGGGAAAAGGGGTCTATATTTGAAATAAGTATTCAAAGTTATGCAGAGTTCATTTTTCTTCAATCTGCTTTACATCAACTCTTGAACCAGATATAGGCTTCTTCACAACGTAAAACTGAATTGAATTTGGAAGCAGAAAAACCAGAAACTAATGTTGTTGCTCAATATGGAGCAAACAAGGTCATCGATGTATACATGATTACTGGCAATGGTTTTTCTTTTTGCGCCTCTAATGGTGGTGCATATGCAAATGTGGAAATGGAAACTGGTTCATCAAACGAATATTTCGCGCAGAATCAAAGCGATAGAGATGGCATTTCAAATACCATCATCCAATACCACCAAGTTCGATACCAAGTATTTATAAGCCATAATCCAAATGAATCAACTGAGGGATAAAGGGTGATCCGACACGAACTATGCTTTGGCAAGGGTCAGTCTTAGCATCAGTCGTAATTGTTTCAGGGGACGAGGATGGAGTCGAAGCCTGCAGTGAAGCACAGTGCGTTGGATAAATTCAAACATGATATCACACCGGGAAGGATTGCATATGTCATAAAAGGATTCACTAACCTTGTCGATCTCATTGAACCCATGAAATATTTTGAATGGGGAGAGGATGTCAGCGTGGAAAACTTACAAGAAGGTTTCACCAATGTTTTTGAATCTACATTTGACAGTCCAGAAGGGTGGGATGCCTATCTTACCCACCCTACTCACCTAGAATGTGGGAACGAGCTTCTATCAACACTTGAAAAAATCCTTTTTATTTAATATAAGCCATCACGTATCATCTAAGAGAGCTTGGAGTTTCAAGCAGCTAAGTGCTAGTAATTAGAAACATCTGATTTTTTCGTGTATTCGAAAGAACCAAATAAATGACATTGAATCTGTCCTCTCAAGCTATTACTCTTTTGGTGTAAAACTCGTAGAGCTTATAAGTGTTACGTAGATTAAAGCATGCATATGTTTTTTTATAAATTCATCCCCTGCTTTATTTCGAAAACTGAGGGATACATGGTATACATAGATAACACATCATCTAAAAGAATAAACAACCAGAACTGTTGTAACAAACAACCTGTGCTAATACTGCAGTAAAAAAGAGATTCAAGGCCTCGTCACCATTACCATTTTGGGAATACCATGCTATAAGAGCATTGCATGTAACCAAATTTGGTTGAACAACGGTGAGTTGCATTTGACGAAACAAACTCATCGCCTCAATGCAATGGCCAATCTGCGCATATTCTTCGATAATCACATTCCATAAAACCACATCTCTTTCCAATATTTTGTCAAACACTTGGGGTGCATCCTCTAGCCTCCCGCATCTTCCATACATCGCAACCAGGGAATTCCCAACAAAACTTTTACACTCTAATCTACGCTTCTTTATACAATCATGAATTTCCAAGCCCTGTTGCAGGATTCCCATATGGTGAGTATAACAAAAAATCAAATCCAATCGCTATTTAATAATAACTATTGAATTTATATTTACAAATGACATAAACATATTTCATTGTCATTGTGCTCCTCATTAATCCTCAACATAGCCAAGCCAGTAAACATCGACTATTGGATTATAAAAAAAGATAGTCTAGAGTAGAAGCGGGTTTGGTGCTCTTCTTTTGAAGCCTACACGATTCATTCATGGTAGCTTACCTACACACAAAAGCTGTAGTATTAAACATACCCTTATGCCGCAAACATATTGATTGTGAACGAAGCACTTTTATTGCGGGTATTTTGGATGGAGTCCTAAAGAGCTCGAAAAAAAGGAGCATCTTCCTTATACTATAAAAATCCACACTTTATCCGTGATTCAAGAGACTAGATTCAAGCCCTGTTGCAGGATGCCAATATGGGCAGACACCGTGAGAGGAGGGGGAGCTTATAATTACCAGGATTCACTCCATCTCATTGCATTTGATGGTAAATCTCAATGGCCTCATCAAAATAGTTGCGAGTGTAGATCAAAATCCATACATTACGCAATAGCAACCAGATCTACACCTGGAAACTTGAACATGAAGCAAGAACCACCACACCTGGAGATGAGCCAATTTGCATATCTGATGTACTAGTGGAAGATAATAGGAAAGTTAACCCCAAAAGGATAAATTTATTTTCTTCGATTCTTGACTTCTCTCCTTCCTTGTGATTTTTTTAAATTAATTAATATTGGTATAGTATGATCTAAAAACATATTATGTATTAATATTAATATTAATTTTAATACTAACAACATATACATTAATATTAATCTTGATATCAAGAATAATATTAATATTAAAATGTATTAATACTTATACTAATATTAATACCATTAATAATAAAATTATTATTATTAAAAAAACATATTAATATTAAAATGTATTAAAAACAGATTATATTAATATTGGTTTTTGAAAATAGTTGTTTTGATTGCATTGATTCAATTATTTTGCTTATTTAATGCAAGACTCGATTCAACCACCCTATGTTGAAGGATGATATATATATTTTTTCTTGAAATAAGGGTCATTGTCGCTTTCAAATGTAGGGAGATAATCAAGAAAATATTTTTCAACTTGTTGAGCTTAGACGAAGTGACAATCATGGCAGGTCGTTGCGGCTTGCAAATTAATTAAGGAAAAGGAATTAACAATTTTTTGGCCATCCCGACTCAAAATACATACGCTTGTCAAAACTTTGACAGACTTCCGAAAGGGTCAAATGGTGGCGATTTTCATAAAATGAAACATAGACATGACCGGCATGATGAGATGAACCCAATGGTATAGGAGTCATGACATGGTGATGCTTGCAACAAGGAACAAATGACTCCATGACACGACTCAACATGACACATGATGAAACTTGACAAGTGTGTTGAAGGGGGCATATGGAAGCGAAAATAGTGAAACAAGGTATGGACACGATGGTAGGTGTCGTGGGAGCTAGCGACATGTGACTCTGTCGATTGACATAAATGAGGTTACAAAATTATGTCTATGGGGACGCATGTTTATGGGTATAATGACGCTAGTCAAAACATCACAATTAAATATTCAGTGTCTTATTGCTATGTCCTCGTAGGGGAGTGTTGATTCCTGGAAAATCGCAGGTAACAACAGTTAGGGATTCTCCCCAGTAAACGTTCCCAACTAGCCCGTTACTGTTTGGTATGGGGAATCCATCCGGTTTACGGTCCGGCTACCGTAGGTCAAGTAACAAAAATAAAGGGTTTTACCGGTTACGGCCCGGTCCACCGTGTATGTTTTTAGTTTTTGTATTTAAGTATGAGATGCAAGTGCCTATCTAAAAATGCAGATTGATAGAGAATACGAGGAGCGGTCACAATGTGATGCATAGGTTCTTACCTCTCGTCTTAACTCTCTCGCATCTAAACCACACGC